>JAKSZP010008362.1:0-70973 GCA_022478985.1 Massospora cicadina
TTAATGCGGACTTCCAGATCTCTTAGTTAATCAACCTGATGGGTAGGTAGCATCTGAACATACGCTTAGACATATTATATATTTATTTGAGGAAGGTCAACCAGAGGACAAGCACTTCTGATATAGTGAGAAAACTAATGAAATCCGACAATTAAAGACACCCTAGAGGGTTCAAGGCCCCTCTTGTTGTCTCCAGGATCACCAAGATTAGAACGGTAGGGAGGGGAGTTATGCTGTCTTATTCTTGGATGCAGCATGTGTGAAGGAAAGGATCAACCTTTAGGAACCATATGGGGAACCATGTGTTGATTGTCCTTCTGTTATAGGGGGTCATGTGTCCAAACAGCCATGCTTGGAAATGTTCAATATATGGCTGTGGAAGCGATGAATGGATTCTTGAATTGAAGGCACTGCTCTTGTGAGCTATTCCAGTACCATTATATGTATTGTCCATAGTGCTATTGCTACTATTAGCGCTCTGAGAGATGGGTGGATAGGAGAGTCCATGTTTATAGCGAACATGTTCCTTGCTAGGCTGAATGGATGTCCGTTTTCTTGGCAGAAAAGGCGCATGGCCTCTTTCCATACAACCACTGATGTTGGGCATTGTTCTAAACGGTGGGCTAGGCTTCCATACTGACCACATATTGCACATGAGGTATGATTGGTTTTTGACCATTCAGCTGTTCGGTATACTCTCCCCATACACCTCCATACATGTGTTCTTATCCTGGGTTGGAGTAGATGGTGATGTGTGTATCTCCATACTCTTCTTTAGGTCTCCAGGTTGTAGGGTATGTCCATATGGTCCAGGTAATCTATCCTGGCTATGGTATTTGAGCTTTTGCTTGTTGTATTGTCTGTGACTATTTGATCATTGATCTCTTGTCTGTGAGTTAGCCTTGGGCGTCCTTGGTGACTGGTTTGATCATTTATGTGAATCCGCCATGTCGCTCTTCTCATGGCTAGGAGTATTCATTTGAAGTGTATAGGAGTGCCGTGTGGTCCTGCAGCTGTGGGATGGGATGCCAGATATTTGATAAATGTGTTCAGGTGATCTGGGTTTCTTAATTGTAGTGCTTGTGTGAAGTTATATATTGCTGTTCAAGCCCAGTGTGTATCTGGAAGATCTGGGCTAGTCACCTGAGCTATCCAGGATCTCAGTATATGGGTTGCTTGCTATACGTAATTAGTAAGCCCCATACCTCCATTCCTTCTAGAGCCAAATAGGGTTTTAAGGCGTATAGGGGGGTTGTAGTTGGACCATAGCCATCCTTGTAATAGGGCGTGGACTGTGTTGAAGAAAGATGGTGAGAAAGCGATTGCATGGGCTGTGAACCATATGATTGATAGAATCATTGAGTTGGCTACCGTGAACCTTCCTGTTAGACCTGTTTGGCGTCCATGTAAGGAGGCAATGCGTTTTGTTATTTTGTCTGATAATTGACTTTCCATCATGGAGTTAGCATAGCCTCCTGCTTCTAACCATACTCCCAAGTGACGAACAGAGCCAGCTGTTGGATTGGTGATGAATGGAAGTTTCAGTGAGGTCAATGCTAATTTTCGCCTCCTATGTCTGGTCAGGAGTCTTGATGTTGTACTAGCTTGTTGGCCCTGTTTAGATGGCATCCACTGGGTATGATATTTTCCCAAAAGTATAATTTCCGTTTTCTCAGTGTTAAGTGATGCGTTACTTATGGATGAATAGTCTTGTATTATCTTCTCAATTCTGCAAGCGTCTTGATTGTTGGATATGCCCACCACACAACCATCAGCAAAGGCCATCAATTTGACCGGTAGGTTGGCCCTTGACGTTGATTCCTTTGAGCAGAGTGTTTGTATTTTGGATTAGGGGGTCTAGGATAAAGTTGTAGAGTAGAGGGCTTAAGGGGTCTCCTTGTTTTAGTCCTCTCTGTGAAATAACTGGGTTGGTTAAGAAGCCTGCTCCCCGCACAGCCATGGTTGCAGACTCTGTAAACAACATTACCCAGTTTATAAATCTATTTTGAAGCTTGAATTTTTAAAGGCATGCTCTAAGATAGGTCCAGTTCACCCTGTCATATGCCTTTTGTTGGTCTAAAAAGACAAGTGCTCCAGAGGTTTTGGACTGGCAGACATTTGCAACTGTGTGGATGTTATCCCAGATGGATCTTCTTGGGACAAATCCATATTGTGATGGGGATATCGCATCAGTTGCAATTTCTCCTAGTCGTTTAGCCATAATTTTTGTGAAAATTTTTGTAACTGTGTTGGTTAAAGAAATTGGGCGCCAGTTGGATAAGTCTAATCTGTCTCCTTTCTTGAATAAAGTGACCGTGTAGGCTTCTTTGCCTCCAGGTAGGAGGCATGTTTCCATAATACACTTGTTCATTGAAGCTAGAAGAATGTTATAGATGTTAGTAAAATAATTTATATAAAATTCATAGGGAATCCCATCAGGTCCAGGGCATTTCCCTCTTGGTGCACCGCGTACTACTTCCCTTAATTCCTTGCGCAAAATTAGGTTAATTAAATTGTTAACTCAAACCGCGGTGCCAATATGTGCGCTTCTAAGGAATTTTTTGATTTTTTCTGTTTCGACTGGCTCAGATTTATACAATTTCATGTAAAACCTGTGAACTTCATTCATTACTTCTTCAGGTGTTTCTGCTATGGATTTGTCCAGTCGATGTACTTGTGTACAAGCTATCATATGTTTCCTGGCATGGAATCATCAGAAAAAGTAGCTCAAGCAAGTTTCTTTGTCTCTTATGTTTTTGCCTTTATATTGAACTTCAACTCGGTGTTGGTGTTCGTGGATCAGGGTGTTTAGCTGAGCAGAAACCTCTGCCCATTTGCAACCCCATCCTTGGCTGTATCCCATTATTGGTACATTGTTTTCTAGATGGTCAATTTCAGCCAATGTGTGTTTTATAATGGCTGAAACTGCCCTGTGTCTTCTAGATGATGTATGTTTAATTTGTTGGGTTGTTAATTTTTTGAAGTTTTCCCAGGTAGTTAGTGGGTCCATGCAAAAGGAAGTTTGAAAATCCTGGGTTGAGGATATTTCCTCCATCCAGGAATGAAATTACGAGTTGGCTAAACTTTCTGGGCGTATTCTGCACCATCTGGGTGCTTGGGTACTTGGTTCCGCCAGTTTGTAAGACACCAAAACAAGCCAATGGTTGGAGAATTCGATTTTTGCAGTTTTAAATTTTGAATTTGGTGACATAAAATTATTGGTATGAGTATTAGGTCTATCCTTGACATAGAGACAAGTGTGCCATTGTGTACATGTAAGCATGTCATGTTTTGTAGCAGGGATTGCCTTTTTGGCAGTGGATTATATAGTCCCAGGGTGGCCTTTAGTACTCAAAGTTCCACTTGCCCTTGTGGTATCTCCATTGTATATGGCCATCAGTCCGTTTCTGGGTTAATCCAGAAGTTCATGTCTCCCATGACAAAAGTGTTTGCTGGTAGCTTTAATTGTGTTACGCTGTGAGAAATTCTCTTCAGTCCTGTGCACCATTTGGGGCGAACACACTGGCAATTGTGTGCACTTCAGTGTGCCATAAGAATGTTATGGCGAGTACACAGCCATCCAGGAACAAATTTTTATTGATAAATTTAAAGTTTTGGTTCACGCGTACTTTCACCCCACAGTGGAGCAACCAAAATGATACTGTTGGGAGGAGCATTTTTTCTTATGCCTCCTCCTCTCCCTGTGGACAGTGGGTTTCCTGCACCACCAGGATATCCACAGGTGGGTTTCATAGGAGACTCAACTTCTTGGCCTGGGACTTTAAGGCCTTGAGTCCTGCTATGTTCAGCATCCTATCTCTACTGAGACGCCCAATGCGCCTCAGGAGCGGTTATCAGGGCCTCCTGGCCCTACTCCCTCGCTCACATTGCTCTCCACTGCACCTCTGCTGCGGAGAGCATAACCATGAGTAGGAGTTGGAGTGTCTTCTGCCCCTTTCATCACCGCAGTTTTCACTCCTCTCTTGGCTTTGCTTGGTTTCAAAATGTTATTAATGTGCACTTGGTGATGATTATTGGCCACATTATTTTCTTGCACATTCCATTGTTGATTTTCCTTCCCAATTGGGTTAAATTCTGCATCTTCGGGGGGTGCACTGAACCCCAATTTTGCTTCATTCATATATGAATTGGGTTCTGCCAAATTCGAACTGGTCAGATTGGGTGTATGGTTTTCCGTGGGATCTGATTGGTTCATGGACTCAAATTCCTCCATGTCTTCCTAGATCTTCTCCGGTGATATGGTTGATTCTGCTGAGGCTTTTGCCTTGGCCGCGGCCAGCTTGTGAGCTTGTTTGGCCATTTTTCGTTCTTTTGAGGAAATAGGGTCAATTATTTTATATTGCCCGTGCTCTCCCCAGTTGAAGGCTTGTGTAGTATCTGTAATTTTGGCATACTCTGAGTCGTCTTTGCCCATTTCCTCCTCACAGAATTCCATTTCTCTCAGGCCTTCTTTGATGGGGCAAGCATGAGTCTTGTGCCCAAAGGCCTGGCAGTGGTTGCAAATGGGGGTGCGCTTTCCACTGTTGCATGGAACAGCTGGGATTTTTCCCCAGCAATTGTGAAGGATGCGATGTGGGGGATTTTTGTAATATCCTCTACTACATCCTGGTTCAGTGAAATTTATTGCTATTGCCTTCCCCATGCTAAGGGTCAGCATCAGCTGAAATCATTGCATTTCAAATTGTTTAATTTCTCCATAGGCTTCCAAGCCTTCTTGGATATGTCTTTTGACTACTGTGCACGCCAGTGTAGTCAGAAGATAGTCAAAAATGATGAAAATGTCTTTGGATTCAGTCCAATGGGTGCATTTGGTCAGGACCAATTGCTGTCCATTGGGAAGGTTGAGTACCACTCTGACCTTTGTTGCTTCATTTGCTTCTTCCGCGGTTTCAAACCCAAGGTCTACCCAACCTCTGCAAATATTATGGGTTGTTAGGTAAACCGCGTGCAGAAAAAATTTTTGTTGGGCTTCGCCAAACTTTTCCCACTTTGTTGGTGTTTCAATGCCCAGGAAAACTCATATCCTGTGTTCCACCAATGACAGTAGTTGCAATTGGGATACTTTCAAATAGCTGCAATATTTTACTAAAAAATTGATGAAACCTGTAGGATGCACAACCTTAGGTTTTTTCTTTTTGCTTAGATTTTCGTTTGTACCTGTGCGCTTGGTACTTTTGGGCAGTGCAGGTCTAGGTCCACTATCCCTTTACCGCGTTCGCCCAGCTCTTTACCTTATTGTTCATACTTATCTCGCCTGGTGTTGATTATCAAATTACGCTGTTTGAATTGAATTGAATTACTAAAAGTGATAGTAATTGGAAAGAAAATTTTTTACGCATAGACATATTTGGCCCTATAGTATGAGTTTGATTCGTCATGTTTGAAATAGTATAGAGACTTATCCTGCATAATATGGATTCAAGACTCCATGGCAATATCTCCCTAATTTGGGGGCTTTCAACCCCCTTTTTTCCATTAATAGTATCTTTATATATATGAATATGTACCTTGGTATCAACAATGATGAGATTTTGGAGATACCCAACTGATTTTGGAGTTAAGACAACTGATTTTGGAGGTTATAACGGCATTCTTTTCCTCTCCTTCTACTAAAGCTGGAGGGAGTTTAACTCTTAATCCCCTAATATGATAACTAATTCAATTACCCTTATCATTAGTTTTCAAAAAAACAAGATCAAACTTTGATTTTATATCGTCAATCATTTTTGGACTCTAAATCCAATGGGACTATATGCCCAAGGAGAGAAAGAAATTCTTCAGAGTAATGCACTATATCAGAATACCTGTCAGGAAAACGGCATAATAATTTTAGACTGGCCTGCCAATCAGAATGCGTAAGTACCCAAAAAGCAAGCCAGAATGCCAGTGTCATTGCCACTCAAATGACGTTATATGGAGCGGGAAATTGGGCTACAATGGCTCATTGATGTAGGATGGGCGTGAAAAGAAACTTGGTAAGGAACCAAACAGATACAACCCCAGACCCTGCAGGCCTTACTGCAGGGGGTTGCACTACTGGATTAACTACTTTGTGATCTCCAGCGGAAGGGTTCATCACCAAAGCAGAAACAAAGGGGTGGACCTTGCTTGTAGGTGAGATATGTGAGGCCACAGGTTTCTGATATCCTGATAGCGGATAGCTTCAATAATGGGATTTAATTCCCAGATATTTCTTGCATGATAAATCCAGTTGACTATGGTGGGAGTGATTGTGATCTTCAAAACTGGTATAGCCCATCCAGTGTAGGGGCTGACAGGCCACCAAGTTAGTGCCATTGGGACTATGGCAATAAAAATTGAAGTATAAATAAAAAATTTGGGTACAAGCGGGAATTTTATTGGAAATAAAATTAAAGAGAATTGACCAACAATTTTTTTAGTGTGATGCAACTGATTAAATAGTGTTGAATTTGGTAGTATGTCAAACTAGGGATCAGGACCCTCAAATTTGACCTAAACCAGCGATTTTGGGGGGGGGGGGAATATTTTTAATTAGAACTGACATCAAAGGATTCAGCAGCAGGCTGAGTCACTATCAGTTCATCCACGAACACCTGGATTGAGGCTCTACTGAATTTACGTCATTTAGTGCAATGGCATCTGGCCTGATGGCCAACGGGAATTCCCCAGGGCCACCCCACATAGGGGAGGTCCCAATGGGTCAGAAATGGGTTCAGGATGGCCAACCCGCCCATGCCCAGTTGCAGGGCATTCATTCAGCCAAATGAGTTATGTCAGGGACTAATCCTGGTTCTTGATATAAGAGTTTTGAATTATTGGTGACAGTCCCCAATAAGATATCTGCTCATTGGGGAATTTCCCTGACAATTTTGAGGGGAGTTTGGCATCGGTGATCATACTGCTCAATGGCTCAATGCCATCAGCAATTCAAGCTGAGAATTCTATACTTGTACCTTTTCAATCATTAGTTTTTCGCCTGACAGGCTTTATTCCCATTGATTTTGGACATTTTGGCTTCAATTCTGAGTATTTGGTGCCATTGGTTTTATAAGTCCCTCCTGATCATGAAAAAGGCGGTTACCAATGATTTAAGCACAGATTTCCTCAATTTAGCGGACAAGTTTGGCAGAGGCAAGTACAGGAACTGGGGGAGGAATCTTCAGAGGGAGCACTGTTACCCGGCGCTCATCTACCACATGGGTGAGGTTTCCCTGGGTGATGAGGGGTACAGCCGCCCTCTTTGGACCCTTCTTATTTGGAAATAGGAAAATAGCCCAATCCACGCAAAGGGGACGTTCCCCTGGACTTACAATACCCCTTAAAAATTGAGTACCTAACAGAAGATCATAACATGGATTATCCAAAGATACAGCTAGAGTACCAGGGATAACTTTCCAACTTTCACAGGAAATGCTGAGTATGCTCCCATTGACCTGGTACAGGTAGGTCCAGTAGTGCCATACTTAATATAATGTAGAGATCTAAAGCAACTTTAACCCGCTTCATTTATGTAGAAGATATATCATTGACAGGAGAACCAATGTCAATTTTAACCATAACAGGTATTTTATTTACCTTGACTGGAACTCTATTAATTATACTTCTAAATTGAGGGGGCAAAGTTAAAACATAGGAGACTCATCTGAGGAAGAATAAAAAAAATCTTTGATAACTTCTGATAACTCTTTTAATTATTTCCGTAGACTGAGTAACATCATCAATTAAGTTATCAGGTTGAGGCATAGACTTCTGATCAGCATGAAGAGCCTCATCTTTCATGATAACTGATCTTTTGACTCCTCATCAGCTTTTCTTTTATGACACTGTTTGGATTATGACGTATTACTTACAATAACTGAATCTAGGGCGATAATCTTTTCTTGATTCATGGGCATGCCCACAAGGCCGAGTTGATGAAGTTGGAGCAGGTAAAGGCTTAGTCAAAGCATGAGTAGCAATTGCATTTAACGCCTCTGATTTAAGAATATTGTTAAAAGTTCGCCTAAGGTCAATCAGTGTAATTCAATACTAGGTTGGGCTTCCAAAGATGAAATAACTGCAGT
This sequence comes from Massospora cicadina, assembly GCA_022478985.1. Classification (NCBI taxonomy): domain Eukaryota; kingdom Fungi; phylum Entomophthoromycota; class Entomophthoromycetes; order Entomophthorales; family Entomophthoraceae; genus Massospora; species Massospora cicadina. Next base: position 8,067 of record JAKSZP010008362.1, read on the forward strand.
GATTGCATCACAAATAGTAATATTATTGTTTATAAATAAAGGTTGGAAGTTGGATAAAATCAATTAGCAAACTCAATCATAGCTTCTCCTTTTCTTTAATGAATAGCCATGTTAAAAACTGGGAACAGGTGGCTACTCAACTTCTTCTTAAAAAGAGTACCAATTGTTAAAGTCTGGCTTTGTTGACGATCATTCCCAGAGATTAATTGCACAGGTTCAGTATGTGCACAATCCGCGTTGCTTGATAGATATATATGAGCAATAATAGTATGATGACTATCCATAGTTGAATAATTAAACCAGATGTGGTCCAACGCTAAACTTGGAATAACCCAAAATAAACTTATTTACACTTGGGGACTTCTTCCCTATTCCAGCTGAAGTTAGTCCACTCTCAGATTCAGAAGTTCCCAGCCTTAGTTCTCAAAAATGCTGAGTCTGCGGAAATCCATGTCAAAATTCTGCTTTTTTTCGAAGGATATCTGATACTTACTCTTTATACACACAAGAGTCCACAATTATTGTACTACAACAGTAATTAACTGAAGATGAATAAACCCTATTAATTCTATTTGCAATCTTAACAAATCTTAACAGTCTGCTTTATTATTTTAAAAAGCTAGGGAATTTATAGGTAGAATTCAGCGCTCAATTCCTTGTTGGCGCCTCAGCGTAAAACAGCAGCCATTGCTGATGAATTACCCGGCAAAACCATTCTAGCAATGGTATTGTCATGGCTCCATGAGATATTTGAGGGCACAATTGCAAGGATAAAGCTGCACGTCAGGAGGCCAAAAAGATTAAATTGGCAGGACTCTTTGACCTTAAATGTAATTGGACCAACGCTGGGTACAAGAAAAATATGCCCAGGTTGGTCCTAGGAATGTGCGTGATACTCAGTCTGGAGTTACAGCCAGGGCGTTAAAATGCACCAGCTATATTCTCTATCCCAACGATTTGTTACAGTTGCTTGAGGACCTGGGTTTTAAAACACGTTCCTTTTTTAATTTTACTAGATTGGATGAGTCCATTTACAATCCATAACTCAAATTCTGTCAATTTTGAGTAACAGGACCCTGGCTGATGGTAGCGTGTGCCTATGGGTTCACTTAGGTTTAGAACCACTTTCGCCAATTGAAACTTGCCACCATTGGTTAAGTATGTTTCCATGAGACTAACTTTCATCATAAAAGAATTTCTAATAATGAATTCCCCGTTCTTTTACATTTTTTTGAATATGGTTCCTTAGGTGAACCTGTGCACGGACCTTCTCAAGGAGGTCTCTAACAACGTTGGTCATTATATTCTAACAAAATTATCTACCATATCTGGTGCACTGCTGGGCCGCCCTGGTCCCCTCCATATCAAGGCATCCAAGCACTCTATCACAAGAGCTCCACTTGGTTATGGACTCCCCTTTGGGGTTCAACCAAGTTTTGTTGGTTATTTGCTATCAACTACTATACACCACGTTGTACACCCTTTCCCTGGGTCCCTTGTGCTCCAGCACCATCTGCAGTGCTCTGTTTACAATCTTGCTAATGGCTAGTTCCCTGGAAGTGTGGCTTTTCATCCCTCACCACCTCTCTGGGAAAGAGAGAGTTACAGATACTCTCTTGACATTAGTCAACCAACCTCTTTTTTACATGCATTAGAATTATCCATGTGGGGATTTTGATAAGTGTGAATTGTGTGCACCAGCTGTTTGTCACAGCCTCTATGGGGATCACCACCATTTTCTTTTCTGGACGATGGATGGTGCATCTTGGAGTTATTCTTGATACTTCCAACTGAGAAGTGCTCACCCTTCTTTCTTGTACCTGGTGGATTTGGACGCTTCACAATCCAGGTGTTGTGATTACCCAACTTTCCCCATAAAATTATTGAAAACAAGTTAATTAAAATAATTTTTTTTCAGCACCGCATTTGGATGGTGCAGATGGGATCATTGACAAAGGGCCTGGTAATGATGGACTAGGATAACGATGCACAACCTACCGCAGAATTGGATATGGGGCCTTTCATTCCCCAAAACGCGGTTTATAATGCTAATTCTTTGAATAAAACGAGCCAAATATCATCTCTTATGGCTCTAGTTTGGAACCCATATCATTATACCAGATCACCTGTCCTGGAAATGGCAGAAATAGTTTAGACCAGCCTGCCAGTCAGGATGCGTAAGCACCCAAAAAACAAGCCAGAATGCCAGAGGCATTGCTGAACGGATGACTTGATATGGAGCCAGGCATTGGGAAATGATGAAGTGTTTTAAAATTTTAAATTTATTGTGGGGAAGGCCGACCATGGGATGGACACTTCTGAATATGACTCAGAAGAGAAAAACTCAGTACCAGGGGAGGCACCCCCAGAGAAGCTATGCTATCTCTTGTTGCCAGCGGGGATGCCACTATGGGGAGGGGAGGGAACGTGTGTGGAGGGGCCGTGGCCACAACTGAACACGTGTGGAGGAAGGGGTCTGATTTGATGAACCAGACTGGGAACCAGGAGGAGACCAGCTGTCGGTGACGCGGTGGAAGGTATCTAAACATCCACACTTGAAAGTGATCTACCAAATGAGACCAGAATCTGTGGACAGCTTCTGGGAGGGTGGGAGTGGAGCCTGCGATGGCATCTAAGACAATCGTGTGGATGGTCCACATGGCGATTGCAACCACCAGAGCATAGAGGGAGGGTGGAAGGAAGGAGGCCATTGATAGAGCAAACATATCTCTTGACAGACTGAAGGGATGCGTTTGATCCTGGCCTAGCAGACGTTGAACTTCGCGCCATATCACTTTTGAGGTAGGGCACTTATCAGGCGGTGGAACAGCGTTCCATACTGGTTACACACGACACAGGATGAGTGTAAAGCGTTAGAGCGCTCAGCTGTACGATACACCCGCCTCAGGCAGCGCCACACATGGGAGCAGACTTGAGGCTGCAACAGAGGATGGTGTACGTATTTCCAGATAGTTTTTTGGGTCTCAATGGAGTAAGGGATGTCCATCATGTCCAGGTAGTCCACCCTGGATAGGACATGGGGCCGAATGGGGATCACGCCATCGTGGATGGGTAGCCCCTGTACCTCTTGTGTGAACTGAGGAGAGGGGCGGCCTCTTCAGGTTGTATGTCCACTATTACGAATTCTCCATTCAGCACTCCGCATGGAGAGTAGGATTTGTTTGTAGTGGGTTTTAGTCCCATGAGGTCCTGTGGCCGATGTGTGTGATGCGAGGTATTTCATCAGGGAGTGGGGTTTTGATGGATTGTTGAAGCCCAAGGCGCAGGAGAAGTTGGAGCAGGCTGCGCGGGACCAGTGTTGGGAGGGGAGTGTAGGGGCAGTGACGGCCACAATCCAGGTGCCCAGGATCTTGGCAGCATGGGCTTTGAAGTCAAGCAGGCCCATGCCACCATGATGATGAGGGCCAAACATGACCTCTAGTTGTACTGGTGGAGGGTGGCCTAACCAAAGCCATCCTTGCAGCAAGGCATACAAGGATTTGAAGAAGCTTGGGGAGAAGGGGATGGCTTGGGCTCCGAACCAGACTTTGGATAGGAGCATAGAGTTGGCTAAAACAACCATGCCAGTGAGGGAAGTAGGGTGGGCTCTGAGAGAAGCGATTCGCTTCATCACGTTGTCCAGAATAAGGCACTCCATTACTGCTGACGCGTATCCGCCTGCCTCCATCCACACGCCCAGATGGCGTACTGGTCCTATGGTAGGACGTTGCACAAATGGGAGCACCAGTGGGGCAGTGTGTGTTGAGTGAGTGGGGCGAGTACGTGGGCGAGTAAATGAGCCGGGTTGGGAACTAATTGCTGGGGTCCAGCAGTTCTGAAACTGACCAAGGAGGATGATTTCGGTTTTGGAAGCGTTCAGTGCCACGTTGCTTACCCGGGAATACTCCTGGATGAGAGCTTCAAGCGCACGTGCATCTTGATTATTAGACACCCCACCACACAATCATCTGCGAACGCCATTATCTTGACTGGGGCTTGGCCTGGCACATGGACCCCAGTGAGTTGGGCATTCACATTTCGCAGTAGTGGGTCAAGGCTGAAGTTGTATAAGAGTGGGCTGAGGGGGTCCCCTTGTCGCAAGCCCCTTTGAGGGCGGACTACTTCCGTTAGGAAGCCAGGGCCACGTACTGCCATTGTTGCAGATTCCGTGAGCAGCATTACCCAGTTGATGAAGCGAGGGGGTAAGCGGAACTGATGGAGGCAGGCCCTGAGGTATTCCCAGCTTACTCTATCATAGGCCTTTTGTTGGTCCAAGAATACAAGAGCCCCAGAGGCTATGGATTGACATACATTAGCCACAGAGTGCACGTTATCCCAAAATGACCTTCTGGGGTTGAAACCAAATTGTTCTGGGGAGATGGTGGCAGATGCTACAGTCCCTAAACGGTTAGCCATGATTTTTGTTAAAATTTTAGTGTCTGTGTTTGTTAGAGAAATGGGGCACCAGTTGGTTAAGTCTAGCTTATCCCCTTTCTTGAAGAGTGTGATGGTAAAGGCCTCATGTCCTCCTGGTAGGAGGCGCGTTTCCAACAGACTTTGGTTAGGTGAGGCGAGCAGCAATGGGGATATATATTTGAAATACTTTTTGTAGAGCTCATATGGAATACCATCTGGGCCTGGGCATTTTCAGTTTGGCGCACCGCGAATGGCTGTCCATAATTCGGTCAGAGTAATCAAATTCATTATTTCTGGGTATTGGAAAGATGGTGCAGATGTGGGCTCAGTTGAGAAATTCTGCCACTTCAGCTGGCTTAGTTTAATCAGATCAGTACAACTTGGAGTAATACTTTTGTGTTTTGATTGCCACTTCAGCTAGCATATTTGCAATGGAATCATCCAATCTTCGCACCTGTGTGCAGGCCACACTCTGGCGTGGTGCGAAAATTTTTTAAAGAAATGTGCGGTGCACTTGTTGCCTTTTGTGATGCGTGTGGCCCTGTACTGAACACAAACCCAATGTTTGTGTTGCCTTTTGAGTGCGTTGAGGTGGGCAGCTGCCTCTGCCCACTTCTGGCCCTATGCAGAGCTGTATCCTGTAGCTGGGATGTTGGACTCCAGGTGTGCCAACTCTGCCAGAGCGCGCGAAATGACCGCCAATGTGGCTCGTGAGCATCTGGAGGAGAGATGGTGAGAGTGGCGGATGGTGTCATCTTTGAAAGTTGCCCATGTGGAAATGGGGTCTGCACAAAATGGTGCAACAAACTTTTTTGCCAAAGTTGCCGCTTCCACCCATGTGGAAATCCTGGTGATGCGAGCTTGGAGGGGCAGATTTTGCACCAATGTGGGGCCTTACCAGCTGTGACAGGTAGGTGGTAGGGTAGTGAGACCAGTCGATAGTTGGAGAATTCCATTTTTGTTGTTTTGAAGTGGGAGATGTGGGGTTGGAATTTCGCTGGCGTTAGGATAAGGTCGATGCAGATCATGGACCTTAGTTGGCCATTGTGGACATGGGGATGCATCATGTTTTTGAGTAGTGGGGCATGTCGCGGCAGCACATCCATTAACCTGAGGGTGGCCTTTAGAACGCGCAGTTCTACGTGACCCTGGGGGGTGTGGGGTGAGGAAGGCCACCAGTCCATTGGTGTGTTTAGCCAACAGTTCATGTCGCCAACTAGGAAAGAGTCTGGGGGTAGTGGGAGGGATTTGACCAATGAGAAAATTCCTGAAGCTTGCACGCACCATTTGGGGCGTAGATGTTGACAATTGCGTGTGCTACATCAGCCCACGAGAAAGTGACAACTAGAACTCAGTCATTTAGGAATATATCTGAAGATAAAAAGTTGAAAAAATTATTTTTCTGAAATAGCACCCCACAGTGCTTTGACCAAAAGGATAGGGATGGGAGGAGCATTGTTTTCCAAGATTCCTTAGAACCTTGTGGACAGTGGGACTCCTAGATGGCCAGGATATCCACGGGTAAATTTTGTTGTAAAAAACTCAGTTTCCTAGCCCAGGACGGGGAGGCCTTGAGTCTGGCGATGTTCAACATCCCTAAAGTGAAGGTTTCCCCCATCGCACCTTAGGTGTGAGGGGGTGGGCACCTGGGCCCACCAGCCTCCTCTAGATCCCCATGGGCCTTCACAGCAGCGCGGGTGTTAGCAGCAATGCTATCAGTGTTTTTGTTAATTTTTGTGGAAAGAGTTGCATTGGCTTTAGCCTTCACTTTTTGTTTTCCCAATGTCAGACGAATTTTTTGCGGTGTGGATAAGTTTGGTGCACCATTAAGTGGGGCAAAATTTTTTTTCCAGTTGGGATAGGTCCCAAGTCAGTTTTGACCAGAGCTTGGGTGCAACAATTGGGTGAGATCGAATCCCCCATCAGATCCTCAGAAAGAGTGGCCCACTCAGCATGGGCTTCCCAATCTGATTGGATGATGGATTCCCAAGTTGCTTCCGCCACAAAGGTTTCCATGTCCTCCTGGCATTGTGAGTGTGGGATACCGGTGGTGGCTTTGGCCGCTTCCTTGGCCATGGCCCTGAAGGCCTGCTTGGCCTTCTTCCGCTCTTGTGGGGAGATAGGCTTTACCAGAAGGTAGCAGCCTTGTGCTCCCCTGGGAAAGCCTCTTTGGTGCTTGCAGTTGGTTTGTAGTGCGCCTCTCCGCTGGCCATGGCCGCTGAGGGGTGCTCTTGGAATGTGACGCCCTCCTTGGTGGGGCATGCATATGCCTTATGGCTGAACGCATCACAGTGGGTACAAATGGGGGCGCGCTGTCCATGGTCACCCGGAATGGGTGGGTGGTATGCCCTGCGATATCAATAAAAGTGGAGTGCGGGATCTGGGTTAGGTCCTTCACAATCTCCTTGGTTGGAGTTAGGACTGCAATGGCTTTGCCGGTGCACAGGTGGGGCATCAGCATAAAGCGTTGCATTTTGAAAGATTGTATTTCGCCATATACAGCGAGACCATCTTTCAGGTGTTGTTCCAAAATGTCACATTTTACCGTAGTAGGCAAAAAGTCATACGTGAGGAAAATTTGGGTTGATTTTGTCCATCTGGTGCATTTGGTTTCGATAACCCATTGCCCTTCGGGGAGGTCAACCACTATGCACACCACTGCAGCCTCATCTGCTGCCTCTTTGCTTTTGAAACCTAGGTCCAGCCAACTGCATGACATGGAGTGAGGTGCGACGTACACCATGGTTGGGAAAATTGTGTGCACATCTTCACAAAATTTTTCCCATAAGGCCATATGTTGGATGTCCAGAAACACGCGGACTCCAAATTCCACTGACAAAAGTGGTTGGGAGTGTGGCGTGTTGATGTACTGGTTGCATTGTGCTTGCCATGTGAGTATCTCCGGGGAAATAGTGACTGCCAGTTTTTTGAAATTTTTGTCTATTCCGCCGGTTTCTCTGGGGTGTTTTTGAACGTTGGAGGCCGCGGGCCTTCCACCTGCTCCTCTTACCTTACTTGCCCAACTGCTCCCTGACATGGGCGCAGACTAATCTCCTCTGTGAGATTATCAAACTAGATTCAGTCTTGAATTGAATAGGTTGCAAAAGTGATTGCAACGAGAAAGAAAAGTGGAAATGATGAAGTGTTGATGCAGCACAAAGGTGAGAATGATCCCAACAGCGAACCACATTGAACCCACTCCTGACCCAGAGGGTCTTACTGCAGGGGGTGGAATCACAGAGGTTTTTTTGATGAGATCCTCAGCATATGGAGCCATTTTGACTGGGGTGGCAAGGAGACAAATTCTCTCTTGCAATTGGTGGGCATACGGCCACAAGATCCCCATGTACTGCTGCCGGAAATTAATGATAATAGGGTTGTAGAGCCAAAAATATCGGACTTGCTGAACCCAATTAATGACAGAGGGGGCCATAGTGCCCAAGAGTACTGGGAAAACCCATCTGGTATATGGACTGACAGGCCACCAGGAAAACGCTATCAGGGACACAATTGGAAGAAATAATAAAAATTTGTTTTGGTTTTTGGCAAAATCTTATTGAAGAAAAAGGAAGAAAACTGACCAAAAATTTTCTCAGTGCCATGCAACTGATTAAATAGTGGTTAATTGGGGTAGTGACAAGCTAGGATTGGGTCTCACAATTTTGACCTAACTGGCGAATTGTTTGGGAATGGGAGGGTTTGTTCTTTGAGAACTGACATCACAAAACTTGGCGGTGGGCTGAGTCGCTGTCAGTTTGACCTCAAACATCTGAACTGGGGTTTGACTATGTTTCAGACAGTTGGCGTGACAGTGTTTGGCCCAACGAGCAACGGGAATCCCCCAAGGCCACCCCACATAGGGGCAGGTCCATTTGGTTGGGAACAGGTTTGGGACGCCCAACCCACCTGCACTCAGTCACTGAACCGTCCGTTCGTTCAATGGCATCACATCAGCCACAACGCCTGAATTGCCAACAGAGGGCTTCAAACCCTTGTCAATGGCACCCGATGTAAGCTCTATCAGCATATTGATCAAATTGGAACCATCGGGAATTCCAACTGATACCTCAGTCTTCATGCCTTTCCAGCCATTTGAGATTTGGGCATCAGCCAGATTGCCACTTGAAATAGATCTGACTGATTATAATTTGGCAATCTCAGTGCAGATTTTGCTAATTCCCTGCAACAGTTCTGCTGAGGTGAGTGTGGGTACTGGGGGTGGGATCTGAAGCAGAAGAGCTGTTACCCATCGCTTGTCTACTATGTGGGCGAGATCGCCTTGAGTAATGAGGGGTACCGCCATCCTCTTTGGTGTCTTTTTACTTGGGAATGGGAAGATGGCCCAATCAAGAGCCAGGGGACGTTCCCCGGGACTTAAATCACCCCAGAGAAGCTGCGCTTGACCCCTACCATGATCTGCAGAACACAGGCGGTGGAGAGGGAGTTATCTTTTATAATATAAAAAGGCTTATGCAACTGCTGAAGATATGGTGGGATATGTGGCCTCAGAAGTAAGAGTGTCCAATTATCCCTCTCCATTCTATGACACGTTTTCATGCCCTATAGCATGCTTATACCTGATGAAGGGGTTTTTGGTGAGGTGTTGGCATTTTCTGCTTTGAGTAAAGACCATTCAGGATATCTTTTGTTGACAGCTACCCTTTCATCCCAATTAAGGAAAATTAAACGCCTATTTTAATAGTTACAGGAGCCTCTGAGAATTTTATTGACCATGACCTAGCCGAATACCTTAAGTTAAATTCCTTGCCAGGTGGTATGGTTAGGGGAGGGGCTTCCCAAGGTATTCCCACGCTGAAGGCTCTGGGTTAGTTGATTATCAAGTTGGCAAATATATTTGGTGGACCGCTTCCAAGCAGTCAAAAAGCTTCTGTACCCACTATTTTGGGAGTAGAGTGGTGGCAAAAGTTTGACGCCAGAATCAACTTGAAAGACAATACCTTGTCCTCGACTTTGAAGAATGGTCATATATTAGTTATTTCTTTGTCTGAAGTGAAATCTCAGGGATATCCGCCCCACTGGCCCAAGATCCACACTCTCAGTCTTGCTCCGTTGCTTAAGCCCTCTCTGGAGGTACCTTACCTTCCTGTTTGGAAGGGCTGGAATCTTCGTTTAATGTGGTTTCTGCCAATGCAATCCAGCTCATTCAGAGTTTTATTGTGAGTTCAAGCTCACCGTGTATCTGGTGCACATATCTTCTCCCATTTACCCTTTGACTGTAGAGAGGAAGCGGCCTTAGATGTGTGGGTTAAGGAGCAGTTAGCTAAAGGCGCAATATTTCAGCGTACCTCCCCAGTATGCCCCCCACTCCTATTTGTGGAGAAGGCTGATGGTACTTTACACCCATGCACAAATTATGGGAATTTCAACAATGTCACAGTACCAAACTTGCATCCCATTCTGGTGGGCTCACAGATTGCTTGCTATGTGGAGAAGGCCAAAGTCTTGTCCAAACTCAATTGCTTAAAGATGTTGAATCAGATTGGGATCAAAAAGGGCCAGGAGTAGCTAACCACATTCCATACATAAAAGGAATTTTACAGTTTCAGGCTATGCCCTTTAGGCTTAAAAACGCCCCAGCTATTTTTCAACGCCATATAGATGCGACTTTGGCAACCTGCTGGGATATGTGCGGTAACCTACATAGATGATATTATGGCAATTTTCCCTGATCATGAGTCCCATGCGGTACACCTTTGGCAGATGGTGGAGAGGTTAAGTGCAGCCAACCTTACGCTGAAATTCAGTAAGTGTGAATTCTTCAAGTCCTGGGTCACCTTCCTGGGAAACTTAGTGTTTGACTAAGGCTACATGATAACTCCAGACAAGGAAAAGAAGATTTTTGAGTGACCCACTCCAACTTTTATCAATAAATTGAGGAGTTTTTTGGGAATATGTACGTACCTTTAGAAACTCAAACTAAATCTTTATGAGGTGGAGGCGCCTTGTATAAGAAGAGTGGAGAAAAAGCGCTCCAGTGGTCCCCACTTTTCAGGATGCTTACCAAGCGGTAAAGTGACTTAGTTGTCCACGTCCATCCTTCACCATGTAGATCCATTAAGGTTATCATTTGGCTACTGATGCCTCCAACTTCGCCATATCAGCAGCCTTATTACAAGTATGAAAAGATGGGATAGAGCATCCAGTGGGGTATTTTTTAAAAAAGATGTCCCTGCATGAGTTAAACTACGCCTAATATGACAAAGACTTATTGGCAGTGGTGAGGCACTTACCTATTGGAGTCATCACTTACATGGCTCACCCCAACCATTCCACGTTTGTACAGATCACCGTGCCTTGTTGTATTACCATGCACCTCATGCCTTGACTCATGTGGCAAACCCTCTGGCATGCGACCCTAGCCCAATTTGTGTTTCTTATGAATTTACAAAAAGTAAGGAGAATGGTTTGGCGGATGCTTTGAGCTGCAACCCTGTATCAGCATCCGATCTTAAGGGGGTAGAGGTGCACAAAACCCACTTGGTGATTCGGCAGGTAAGATTGTGTCTCAACTTCCTTCCCGTCTGGCCATGGGCCAGCACTTGCTCCATTGGAAAATGCAGAGGAGTATGTTATGCTACAAAAGGTAGTACTTTCACAGCCTTTGTCAGCCAAGTATACTATGGTCCTTGCCAAGAGCAAGTTAAATCAAGAGGACATTACCAGGGGTTACACATGAAGGACGAGATGGCTAGGCTCTTCATCTCTAATGTGTTTGCTCTTCACGGGGTCCCTCAAGAAATAATTAATGATCGTGGGCCCCAATTTACCTTTGTCTTTTTAAAGAGGTTAAGACTCTTTGGGTTCGCCCCTGCCATTTGACAGCCTATTACCCCCAATCAGATGGGCAGACTGAACGAGTGAACCAGTTCTTGGAACAGTTCCTGCGGTGTTATACTGCCGCGGATCATTCAGATAGGGTTTTACATCTCTCCATGGCCCAATCAGCTACAACAACGGCCAACATGCATCTATTAGTTGTTCCACTTTTTCGCCAACTATGGCTTCAACTTTGCCTACAGCATGGAGCCCAGTTATAGATCCAAGGTGGAAGCGGTGGTGGACTTTGCAAAGATGATCAAAAAGGTACACCAGGGTGTTAACACAAACTTAGATGCAGCTATGCAAACTTATAAGGAGAACGTGGATGGGAAAAGATGGGTAGGTCCTGCGTACAAAGAAGGGGATCTCAGGATGTTTGATGTTAGAAACATCCCTATCAAGCAGCCATGTAAAAAGCTGGACCAAAACGGATTGGGCCTTACCGCATTGTCAGAAAGGTGGTCCTTGCTTCATACCAGTTGGATCTTCCTTTATCATTCCAGAACTTTGCCGTCATCCATGAAAGTAAGCTTAAGTTGTTTGAGGACCACTACCAGAGACTTCTAAGGCTTATCTCATGGATGGAGCGCCGTAGTGGGAAGTGGAGGAGAAAGTAGCCACACACCAAGTAAGAAGAAGGCTTGAGCACATTGTATCCTGGAAGAGATTTGATGCAGTAGAAACAGTTGGGTACCAAAGCATGACTGCACCTATGCCCAGGATCTGATTAAAGTTTTCCACAAGCGTTTTCTCAGGATGCAGGACCTAAGTCGAAGCAAACCATTGCTGCCATGAAGCTGGCCCCAGCCCCAAGAACTTGTCCTTGGCAAAAGCCCCTGGAGGGGGTGAAGCCTAAAAAGAACGAGAGGGTAATGTCATGGCTCCATGACATAATTTGAGGGCACAGATTGCAAAGATAAAGCTTCATGTCATGAGGCCAAAAAGATTAAGTTGGCAGGCTCTCTGAACTTAAACATACCCTGGAACAACTCAGGGTACAGGTGAAATATGCTTAGGTTGGTCCTGGGAATTTGCGTGATGCTCATTCTTACATTACAGCTAGGGCGTTAAAACGTACAAGCTACTTTCTCAATCCTTAAAGCTTTTATGGTTGCTCAAGGAACAGGGTTCTAAACTCATTCCATATTTTAATATTACCAAATTGGGAAAAGTCCAGTTACAATTTATAACTCGAGTTTGGTCAAATTTTAGTTACAGGACCCTGGCTGATGATAGCGTGCGCTTATTGGTTCATTTAGGCTTAGCAGCACTTCCACCAATTGATGACTCACCCCCAATTAATTAAATATGTCTCCATGAGACCAACTTTCTCATTGGTCAACTTCCTAATAATAAATTCCCCATTATTTTACGTTGTCTTAATATGGTTCCTTGGGCTAATCTGTGCGCAGACCCCTCAAGGAGGTCTCTAACAACGTTTGATCATTATATTATAACAAAATTATCTACCATATCTGGTGCACTGCTGGGCCGCCCTGGTCCCCTCCATATCAAGGCGTCTAAGCACTTTGGCACAGATCTCCATTTAGTTATGGACTCTCCTTTGGGGTCCAACCAAATTTTGTTGGTTATTTGCTATCTACTACTATACACCACGTTGTACACCCTTTCCCTGGGCCCCTTGTGCTCCTGCACCCTCCGCAATGCTCTGTTTACAACCTTGCTGATGGCTAGTTCCCTAATGGTGTGGCTGTGCAACCCGCACCACCTCACTGGGAATGAGAGAGATACAGACACTCTCTTGACAGGTCTTTTACACCGGGCTAAGGATTCCTCCATTGGACATCCCAGAGACCTAAAAGTGGAAAGAGCTATAAAACTTGTCCTTAGTGTTCCCGCTCAGTCACAATGAACCAACAAACTTTTGGCAAGCGACCTGCTTAGTTAATGGGACTCTTTACCCATTATAGCAGGCCGTGAATTAACTTATTGATTTGCTTGTTGCAGTCAGCATCACTAGCCTCACAATCGCTGATTAAATTGCAAATTAGAAGGTGATGAAACCCAACCAATCCCATTTGGTACACTTAATAATTAATTAATGATCAACTATAAGATGCCTCAATTTTGTCAGCAACTCTTCCCAACAAGATCTTAAGCTTTGCATGGATCAATTCCTGATGGATTAATTGAATTACTCAAAATACCTGGACATTATTAACCCTAAATTAAGGTCAGCCGATATCTGATTCATTTGCTAACATGACTTATCCCCTAGCGAACCAGCAGATAACTATGAAGGTGGTTAGGTGGTCAAAAATTCTAACACATCTCCCTCTTTCCTAGATTTCCAGCGAGAATAGAATGAGGACAGGAGAATGCAAACTCAGTATAGGTTGAATACTTCTTAGTTTCCAGCAGAGCACAGCCATTCCGCACTCAATGCTGCTCATGATAACCTTTGGCCTGTGGTTCTCCCCTTTCTTCTTTGCTGCCGCCTCCTCAGAGAAAAATTCTCATGTCCCACTGCTGTACTAGCTTAGTTGGTTTGTTAGTGCTGATGATAGTACCAAAAGCTAGTTTTCCTCCCGGTCAGGGCATATGACCCTTCATCATATTCAGGATCTTGATTTGGCGGCCGTGATTCCTTGATCTTCCTACTCAACCTTAGCAGGAGGTTACTACCATTGATGTCTTTCTCACGGCAAAAATAAGAATAATTAATTATATTTGCTCTGGTTATATTTTTATCTTAATAACTTTATTGCTAATATCATTCTTTCACTTTTTTTTCTTTTTTGAAGATTTTATTTTATAAATCAGAAATTAATTGCACCGAACTAGAGTAAATTAGAGCTTAATCTACACCAAAGTGGATAATATCAACAACTATAAAAAGTATAACGTCCCCCTGGTTTGTCCAGCTCATATGTCAAATTCTGACTCTCTGTACTAGCAATATCTAGACAATCTTTCTGTTGAAGATGCTCGTCTCTTCCAATTGATGAGTTGTACTATGGAGAAATCTCTTTTATGGTCCCTCAGGACCCATACTCCAAGTTGAGTTCAAGTAGGTAATCCTTCCGCTGAACTACAGGAAACAGTATCTGATCCCATTGAAACCAGGGTAGCGTCCATCTCAAACAAATAACAACTGATTCTCACACTTCATTAGTTTTTTATTGGACTTTGACACTTTGCTAGATTCGGCCTTTTTGTGGATAATCCCAATATAATTGTCATGCCTATTTAAGCAATGCCATCCAATATCAGTCAGTCGTTTTGTGTCAGATCCAATTTGCATTCCAAGTTCCTTTTTCAGATCGACCAATAATATAAACCAGCTGTTCTTTCACCTGAATTAAAAATTGAGAATTGAGATTACTTTGAGCTCCCATATGCAGAATTAAGGAACTGAGTAACCAAGGCCCTTGCTGCAGCTCTGAACACCGCTGACCTCTTAATCATACTAGATTATGATGTTGCAACCTATGCTCTTCATTTCGCTGACCAAGTCCTTTGCAGTTGGGCCACAAATTTTCTGGCCTCCCCCATTTTCCATCACTATTTCTGCTCCCAATTCCAAAAATCTCGCAGTCATTGCCTTCAGGATGCCGTTAGCTCCTTGCACTACTTTGTCTCTGGTGCTTCGCATCAATACCTTCCCCTAAAGGCTCTGATTGGAGGCATAACTTATCAACCTCCTCCCAGCATCCCTTGCTCTATGCCAGCCCACATGTCCAACGTTCTTGATGAAGCACGTCAGCAAGCGCTCAATACTAATCTTTCAGCTTTGGTGCTATATTGTGATTATTTGGGGTTATTCACTGAATGCCTCTTTCTTTTCTGTTGCTTTCCTCCTCAATCTGGAGTATTGCATTTGACAAGTACCAACATTTCAATTTCTCTTCCCTAGTCATAGTCTCTCAGGGATCATCTTCTGCTCAACAAACTTAGCTTTAAGTGGGCCTAGCTCCTGCTAGCGTTTGATCTCAAATAGATTTCAATGGTTTGTTTACCCCTACTGTCATACATCCTCCCTCTCTCTTAGAGGCAACATAGGCGAAATCATCCCAAAATGAGGATAATGAATAAAAAATTATATAATATATGTCATTTAAAAATTTCTTTCCGCTTGACATCAATTTCAAGCAATTTTGACAAAAGCAAGTCACTTTTCCACTACCACCTCATTGCATCAATTTCCCAATTCATATCCTCAGATCCACCACCTGCTGCCCCATTGTAGAACACCGGTGCTCCACCCACCAGCGTTTACCACCTATCAGGCAAACGGGTGTGGACAGGCTTTTCCAGTCTGCCAAATACATCCTGCTGCTATTTCCCTCCAAGGGGCTTAGCACTCCACCTTGCACGAGTCCACCCAACCTGCCCCCATCCCTTAGCCTTACCTCAATCCACTATCCACTTTTGCCCCTGAGATGAGTACAGATGTCTCTTCCCATATTCTGACAAAGAGATAATTGAGCTGGAAACTGCCACCTTTGCACTGGCAAGATTTATATACTTCCGCCCCTACAAGTGCTATTTTGTTATAGGCTACCCCACCAAAGAGGATGTGGCCACTGAAGCAGCTACTTCCTTAATATACAAAAACACCCCCATTACCACCACCCAAACACATTCCCCAGATGATACCACACTTGTGATGACCTTTGTGAACCTCCCCTCACACCTTCCCCCTCAAACTCTTTATGAGGAGTTGATGTCAGGGCTGGCCACTTATGGCAAAGACCCCATCCTCCAATTCATTGTCCCAAGTGGTGCTGAGCGCCTTGCGGCACCTTGGGCAGTGGCCACCATTACCCCCACCAGATGAACATGGTCCAGCACATCCCACCGCGTGCCTAAATCCCACCTGCACCAGACCATTTCTTTTGGGCTCACATTGATAACGGCCACACAGTTTGCCCCCTCTGCCATGAATTGGACCATGCCAAAAAGGCATGTTGATACAATCCAAATGCTGCAGTAACTGCCAACCCCACCCAGGAGGCCATACCAACAGCGTTTGAGGTGGGATTTTGGATGCCCCACCCCCAGGTTGTGCACATAATGAACCAGCAGCAAAATCTAGCAACCCAGATCTAAGCTGGCTAATTTCCACCCATGCCAACCAATTGGGAGTAGGTTTGGACCCAAAAATCAATCCAAAAATTTTCCCGTCCCCAAAACCTTCCCAACACAGCCACCTTTCACCAAATTTATCCAATTCAACCAAAATACCTGGGATTTATTGGATGAAAAGTCAGAATCTGGTAAAATTGTCCCACCTCTGGATAAACCAATATATTTAGAACCTTTTATGAATTTAGACTTTGATGTAACACTCCCGCCCAAACAATATATCCCCAAACCCAATGCTATCACATACCAAAGCAACTACCAGCTTGCCAAGGCCGCGGTGGCCTCACCCAAAAATCGCCATCTTTATGAAGCCATGGTAATATCTGTCACTGAATCTAAACAGGGGCTGCACATCACCCAGTTCCCCTTATGATTTCCCTGTAGTTGAAAAAGAGGAAATCGAACGCCTAGCTGAAACTGCCACCAACGCTGTCAAACACATCACTGAACTGGCAGAATTTTCCTCAATTACATGTATAACCAGGCCAACATTGCAAAATTCGCCCACCTTCCCAATGCCCTCATCAAAGCTGAACACCACGTGGATGAACTCATGGAGGCTATGATTCAGGCCCAAATTCTCAGTTTAAATGAATATCCGCTCCAGCTGACCCTCATCCCGTGGATGCCCCAACCCCTTTTCTAACAGCATTGGTCCACCTCTTCATTGCTGAATATGAAATCTATAATCTGCCTGATCATTCCTCCCCCTCCATCATGGAGGGATAAGCGGCTCACCGCTGTGCCACCTGATAGTTTGTTTTCTCATTTCATTTACATTTCCAACTACTCATTTAGGGCAGTCAGTTCATTTTTTGGTTGATTTAGTTTTGGAGTTTCTGTTTTAGTATTATCTATACCCTGGTCAGCTTGCCTCATTTAAATAACGTAAAGAATATGCTTTTTAAATGTTTCTTCTACTTCTTCTTCCATATTTTATCAATTTTTAATTTTTTCCTATTCTTATATGAGACATGACCTTTACTTGGTTCAGCGGTCCATCTTTATTTTATCAATCCCCCAAACTGGTTCCTAGGTACATTATGAGCTACCAGTTTTCATGGTTCAGAGGTCTCATTTTTAAGGCTTAACCATTTATTTTGGTTCAGCGGACCTTTTTTGGACTGAACCAAAAAATTGTCAGGACATAACCATCTCAATGCTTCAGCAGTCTTTAAGGGATACTCTCATTTTTTTTGGATACACTGCTTTAGATATTTTTCATGGACTTGATTTACAATCCTTCCATCCAAGAGATTCTTGAAGAAATAGGCGCCCATCGTCATCTTGGCAATAATCTCAAATGGACCCAAATTACATTGCATCTAACTTTTTTCTCCTCCAAAACAATGCATATTGCAATAGGCAACTTTTTCACCTATTTGGTATTCTGCTAATGCCGGTTAGTTCTTATCATTTGTCATATTGGCCTTGACCTTTTTTATTCAAGGTCATATCAAATGCTTGCAACTGCATTTCAATCAGAATATTTAAAAAGTCAGATTAAATACTGTTCAGCAAACACCCCCAATGTTGGTTTAGCCACCAAATATAGAATTGGTGGTAACGCGCTGTTGTAAATCTGAATGGTATCACTAGGATCCATTGAGCAACTTGCACAGGTTGAGCCCTCTGAGCAATTGACGGATGATGGAGAATGTCAGTCCTTCGGACATACTTAGAAAAATAAAAAATAGGAGCAATCGCCCTGACAGTTATTTTATTTATTTTTATAAATACAGCATCCTTGCTGTACCGTCTCGTCTGCCCTCAAAAACCTACCTATCTCAATCGCCCATTTCGCTTATATACATCAGCTGCAGGCGATACTATTTCTCATTGCTTGGGCTATTCTATTCCACCAATTTTCCTCGAGTTTGACTTGTTGTTTTAATCCACTGTCACCCTATTTGTAGGCGATTTACTTCATATTTGTTGAACATCAACATCACCTTATTGCCTTGTTGCCTTATATAGAGGCGATCTAATAAACTCATTATATCTAATAAGACTCGGTATATCTCAATATTGCCTCAACTTAAGGCAATCAAGTATTCATAACTGATACTGTGTTCAGTGGTTTCCTCCTGGCTGTCCCAAGACTATCATCCAGTCATATCAAAATCGTGACACGCGCCCTTTGTTCCATCCAACAATTTGAAAATTGTTATTACGTTGCCATATGGTGACTAATGTTGTATGCAAATGTCACCAAACTGAGATAAGTTCTTACATACAAAAAAGTTTTTCAACCAGCCTCCCAGCATCATGACCAGCCTTCCATTTATTCATTATGCCAGTCCATTAATTTCTAGCAGGTAGGGTACTGACACAACACCTTGAATTCCCATTATTTTGTTCAATCTCAGGTTCATGTGGGACGTGAAATTTATTTCATTGTCTCTCAAAAAGTTACAGGCATCCATGGCATTAACAACTAGATCCAGGATAAACCGTGCAGTTTTTTGCATCCACTTTTGTCAGGGCCTTTGTCTCACCCATCTGATCAGATGATTGATCACAACTATAATATATTTGACTACTCGTTCTTATAGCCAGTAGTCCCATCACATCAATGGACACTGTATGCTAGGCAAATCTAGGGCGGACCACTCAATATCTGGTTTTGTTCTTGTGTGGTTATGCCACTGGCACTCCACGCAGCAAGCCAGATAATTGGCCACATCATAGTTTATAGATTCCCACTAATAATACTAGCAAATGTGGTTGATTGTCTTCGTTAGGCCTCAGTGCTCAGCAACCTTATGTGTGGCTTGAACTATTGCCGCTTGTTCTGATGGTTTTTGAAATATCAGTCATTTTCCGTCAATCATATTAGATACTTTTTCATCCTAGGTCTTGGTGTTTTCCATCACTTTCTGAAGAGCAACTTAGATTTCTCGGTGCTCATTCCCAATTTCTCCATTGACCATTCTCTTAAACAGCTCTTCTGCCTGATGGTATACCACTTGGACTATTGGTAACCTTAATAAGCCATCTGCATTTTGATGAGAAGCTCCTGCTTGGTTGACTATCTCAAAGTCATCGCTTGAAGCTTCATTGCCCATTGGGCCAGATGACCTTCTGGTTCTTTTCAGGTTATGCAGCCAATGCAGGAAGGAGTGGTCCGTCACCACTTTAAAGTGCGTACCATGAATATACACCCAAAATTGCTTACAGGCGTAAATCACCACAAGGCATTCACACTCAGTAACAGTTTAATTCCACTCTGCTGCTGATAACGTCTGGCTCACATAAGCTATCAGATGCTTTTCCCTGAGTTCATCCATTTGACTCAGGATGGCGCTAATTGCTGTTAACAAAGCATTGATCTTTATTAAACTCCCAATGAAATTTGGATATATCAAAATTGGAGAATTTATACGACACTGATGTAATGCATCATAAAATCCTGGGCCTCTTCATTCCATACAAATCCCTTCTTCAGATCCTTCAGTAAATGGAAAAGGGGCTCGGCAATTCTTGCAAAATCCCATATGGTTCTTTGGTAATATCTGACCATTTCAAGGAACACTTGGATATCTAAGACACTTCTCAGGATGACCACCCGCTCTATGGCTTTAATCTTCTGGGTGTGCAGCTGCAGTTCACTGGAGTTTATGATGAACCCCAAATTTCCAATTCTTTATGGAGAAGTGGCAATATCTCACTTGATCTACAGATTAGCCGTGGACAGTCTCTTGAAAACTTCTTCCAAGTGGTGCAAATGATTAGCAAAAGTTCTACGGAACACATTTATGTCATTCAAGTACACCAGGACGCATGAAAACTTTAAATCATTCAATAAGGCGTCCATGGCTCTTTGGAACGCTGCAGGCGCATTGCAAAGACCTTTGGGCATCTGAGTTGGTTGGTTTAGCCCCTATGTGGTGATGATTGCGCACTTCTCTTGATCTTCAGTTAGAAAATTGATTTGCCAATATCCCAATATTAGATCCATTGTGAAAGTTACTTTGCTTCTCCCAACTGATCTAATGCTTCATTAATTCGTAGTAGTGTTATTAATTCTTTTTTTTGTTATCTTGTTCAGCCTCAAATAGTCTATCACCACCCAATTAGAACTGTCCTTCTTCTATAATATCAAGATAGGGCTCGCCCAGGGATTCAACGACAGAACTAAGAGCCTGTGCTCCACTAGTTTTCTGATTACCTCTTCCACTACCACTCAAGCTGCCTTTGACCGTCATATCAGTCTCATCTGTATTAATAAATTTTCCCTTGTGTCAAATTTATGTATTACGTTCTTCACACATCCTAAGTTGCGATCATCCTGGGCAAAGATTTCCCAATACTTTTCAAATAGTTTGAGAATTTCCTCCTGCTGTCTTTCCGTCACATCATGAGTTGTTCTTGATCAACCAATAGTAATTTCTCATCACCCCTTCCAGCAATACCAACTTGGAGAGAGTCCCAAAATCATGATTTTTTCTGCAATTCTGTCATCAAGATAATATGGACAATAAGATGATCTGATTTCTTTAATCTTCACCAGTTTTCTACTTAGGTTTTCCAGAAGAACTCAGATTTCTTCATGGCCTGGAATCACTATTCCAGGCGCTACCCTTGGCTCTATTATTGAATTTTTCCATGGGCTACTAGACTCTCCATACAATAGCTTGGGTATTTCCAAAGCCAATCCTGTATTAAATATTACCTGCGATCCTGGTGGTATGATACTTGACTTCTTGGTTTGTACAGAATTCCCCAATGTTTCAGGATTTCCGTTAACATTTCTCTTAGCTTTTGTCCAACCAATTGGTAAAAATTGAGATAATGCCATCGTTGTAGATCATATTGATGAAATTGTTACTTCTAATAAGCGGAGGTTCCCCATATCTCTGATAGACCAGAGGCAGTGTATGACCCATTATGGTCAAAGTGTTGTCCTCAAAGTTACATTTAACTCTGTACTTTTTTAAAAAATTGGTCCCAATTAATTTGTTGTAGTTTTGGTTGGCCAAGACTATAGCTGGGGCGGATACTACTAGGGATCCAAATCTGAGTGGTAATGCACTATATACTCCACATGAGAAGGTTATACCAGGCTTGGTGGTTCCATATTCTTTCTTGTGTTCTAAATCGGGCGAGATTTTCATTTTCTTCACCAGCTTGGTCAAGCAAATATTAATTGGTGCCCCACTGTCAATAATCGCTTGCACCCATACTTGATTGACTAGTATATCAGTATACATACACTTGGAGTATTGCAAAATAGTGTTTACTGAGTGTATACAATGGCGTTATTTGCCAAATTAAGGGTGTGATTTATTTGCGCTGACAAATCAGGGAAAGATTCCTTAATCACGCTTAGGGAACTTGATAGGTTTGCTTCATCTAATTTGACTCAGCCAGTTAATCCAGATTCTTGGCGGATCAGACCTTGTACACTAGCTGGCGTGCATATGGGCGAGAGACCTCCTTAATTATTTTGGGGTTGATCCCTTTTTCTCCACTCTGGTTACAGCATTTAAGTCTAAGTCAACCACTTGATAAAGGTGGTCCTGCGCATTGTCATCAATAAACATATCACTAATGTCAATATCCTCTTTTATGATATCAGGAGGAACGGGTTTAACTGAAGCTCAAGACTGTTACACGTCTAAGATGAGATCCCTTTTCCTGACTCTTGTGCAGGTTTGGCTTCCTTAGCCTTCACCATGTTGATTCGCTCTTTAGGCTTCTTGCTGAAGCACTAGGCAGCGAAGTAGCCCTTCCCTCCGCACTGGTGACAGTGCATGTTGCTCTTGTCTGTCCTTTTGACCTCTTGAATTTATTTCTTGTCACTGTTCAATTGGTTGATTCCTTAGCAGGTTTGGTCAATTTGGTGGGATTCAAATTTTTGACTGGTCCAGAATTGAAGCTTTAATTAGGGCATCAAACGTGGCACCTAGCATCTTCAAGTAATCCAGCATTTGCAAGATGGTTACTTTTGTAACTAACGTGTAAGACATCATTTGATGTAAATTGAAATAAGGCCAAAGAGCTGCTTGTAACGTGATCTGCATGTCAAAATTTGTCAATACTTTCACTCTGACCAAAATTATGTGATTATTGATTTAATCAGTCGGAAAAATTCACTAAAATTCTATCTTTCAGAATTTTGGATCCCCATAAATTCTTGCTTGTGTTTCGACATATGTGAGGGAATTACAAACTCTTTCATAATTGCAGCCTTGGTCTCAGAATAGGACCAGCTGTCTCCCTCAAAATGAGATAATACCAAGATTTGGTAGTCATTATCCATGTCTTCATGGCCATAAAAGCTTTTTTCTATCGCCACACCCAAACATAGTCATGTTAAACAAACAGAAGATTGCAGGAGCGTTATCCCTATAAAAAGTGGGTAGTTTTGGCGTGGCTTTAATTCCTCTAAATTTTCTTTGGCTGCCACTATTGGCTCAGCTGCCTGACTGACTAGAAAAAGTAATCTCAGGGTCATCTACAAAAATGGTAGCAAATGCTGTTATCATATTTCTAGGATTTGATAACTTCCTAACTATAGTTCTTGAGGTTTTTTCTTCAGCTTCAGTCACTGCATAGGGTTTGCATTCGCATTTCTGATTCTTCAGTTTATTGACTTGTCTACTAGTCATCCCATGTCCAAACTTAGTGAGCGCAAACAAATGTGATCCACTTTGCATTCCGTTATTAGGAATAAATCTTCTTTGATCATATCTACTTTATTTTTCAATGTCATTACTTTCTTGAGTAGCTCATTGCTGAAATTGGAAACTTCCTCTACTCCTTCATTGATCTTAGAGACTCTCTCCTCTAGGGCAGCAAATTCTCTATGATCAGCTAAATTCAAGGCGTTCTTATTAATGGTTGCCAATTCCATTAAAAAATTTAGTAATTCTTCCTTATATGACATCATAGATTGGATTATCTTACTCAACTATCCCCTGTAGAGAGCACCAAATGTTAAAACAGGGAACTGGTGGCTACTCTACTTTTTCTATGGAGAGTACCAATTGTTAAAGTATGGCTTTGCTGATGATCATTCCCTAAGATTAATTGCACAGGTTCTGTTATGTGCACAATTTACGTTGCTTGATGGTAATAGATATATTAGTGATATTAGTATGATTACTATCTGTAGTTGAATAAAATAAACCATATGTGGTCCAACGCTAAACTTTGAATGATCCACAAAATACTGATTATGTTGACAATTAGGGACTTTTTACCTGTTCTGACTGAACTTAATACACTTTCTTACTAAGAGATTCTGGCCTTAGTTCCCATCACGCTGAGTTGAAAGAGATCTGTTGTATAAGGTCTGCTTCTATTGTAAGGATATTTAATCCTTACTCTTTATCACACAAAAGAGTCCACAATTAATGTACTACAATAATGATTAACCGAAGATGAATAGAACTTTTAATGCTATTTGCAATCTTAACAAATATTAACAGTCTGCTTTATTATAATAAGATGCTAGGGAAATTATAGGGAGAATTTAACGCTCAACTCCTTGGTTAGCGCCTTAGCCATGAAACGGCAGCTGTTGCCATTGAATTACCCTGAAAAGTCTCTTATGGCAATGGACGTCCCCATTGGGCTAAGGATTCCTCTGTTAAACATCCCAGAGACCTGAAAACGTAAAAAGAGCCAGAAAACATGTCCCTAATGCTCCTGCTCGATTACAGTAAACCAATCACACTTGGCTTGTGGTTTGCTCAGTTAATGTGACTCTTTACCCATTATAGCAGGTTGAAAACCAACTGATTGATTTGATAGTTGCAGGTGGCATCATTCGCCTCACAACTGCTGATTAAATTACCAATCAGTCGGTGATAAAACCTGATTGATCCCAATTGTTACACCTAATACTTAATCAACGATCAACTATCAGATGCCCCAATTTTGTTGACAACTCTGCCCGCCAAGATCTTAAACATTTGCACGGATTGATCCCCAACAGATCTAAACCTGGCAAATTACCAAAAATCCATGGGCATTATTATCTCAAAATTAAGATCAACCAATATCTAATTTATTTGCTAGTGGGACTTATCCCCTAGTGAACCAGCAGAAAACCTAGGAAGCTGGAAAGGTGGGCATAAATTCCTACAGCCATGAACTCTTCTTTTTAATTAGGAAGCATTTTGATCATTTCCAGATTATTGCACTAGAGCAGTCTGAATATGTTACCCTATTTGGCATTCTTTAAGGTGAGGCGTCATGATTTCTCTTGAAGCACTATATAACAAAGATGAGAATGTTTAATCTTTTGGCAATCAGTTGCTTCTTCCATAAACCTTTATAGCCATAAAGGAAAGATGCGATGCTTTCTTCCCCATATATATAGATTTCTCTTTAAATCTTGGATTAAAGTAATTAAAAGAAGGAACTGAGATAGTATATATACCAATATTAGGTGTGGCATCATATATTTCAGTCTCATTATACTCACGATGAACATTCTGATCCAATCTGCGTCTCAGCTGATCAGTATCATCTTAAAATTCTTTCCAGAAAGATCATATATTAAAAGCCAACTTAGATTCAAGATAATTTCAGAGGGCTTGTAATTCATGTTGTTGAGAAACAAGACGAGAATCAAATCTGCTAATATGGGTAGCATTTTGGCATACTTCTGTTCTAACTTATCTAATTGATCATCAGTAACTTTTGTATATGAATGTAGATTGTCCATTTCACCAGATAATGCATCTAGGGTTACTCGAGGATCCATAGGCTGCCCATACAATTTAACCTTAATAGACCTAGCAACATTTTTCAACTGAGAACATAGATTAGACAGAATAATGGGAGGAAAACTGTCAGGACCATCATAAGGGGAGGATACAGAGGTTCTAGGAGGACCAGAAGCCCAGGAGGGCCTTGTCCTCCCTGATTAAGCTCATTAAAAGAGAACCTTGTATTTATTGTTGCAACCCATGGAGTTGATTTTTCCAATAAAGATACGCTTTAGACCAATTATAATTTATTTTTGTTGAATTTTAGTATCATTGAGCCAATTGAACCTATTCTTAAATTTTAGTTTTTAAAATGTAATAGTTGACTGATATAATTGTGTAAACAATTAGGTAATACTTCATCCAACAAAGTAATTCGTCCTTGGATCTCAATAAGATGACAATTATCCAATATGGCTTCTCTATTATCTCTCACAAAGTCAGAGGCAAAATCATAAAAATCACTCGTACTAGTATGTAACTCCTGAATTAATTCAAATGAGCAAGAAAGTTCATGGTGATGCATGACTGAAATTTGGATTAAATGCTGTAAAGCAGGATGTAAAAAAATGAAAGATAATAATTAACAGCTGTTGCCAATACAGTAGCTGGTAACTAAGCTGAAGTATATATTCTCTCATAGTAGAGGGTACAGCAGTGGCCCAAGCTTGGAAATAACAACTTCCTGCACTTAGTTACCCTCCAACAGCTGTTGGATAAAAGCGTTAATCTTAACAATATTTAGGTGATATTTTACCTGATTTATATTAAGTGAAGCGAACTCAAAGTAGCTCTAAAAGTTAAAAGTTCAGCTTGCATTGAAGACACCTCAGATCGTGAAGTACTGATCCAATTAGTCACACTTCCAGATCCATTATCAGGACCATCTTGATTAGAACTCTCCATTTTGATTTAATTTTATTTGGGAAGGCTGACAATGAGATGCACACTTCAAATAGTCATCAACAAAATAACACCAAGAGACCATAAGGGCACCCCAGAGGAGCCGAAGCAACCTCCTGTTGCCACCAGGACTGCCACTGGAAGGAAGAGGGGGATCAGTGGAAGAGGCCTGGGCCAAAACTGAACACGAATGAAGAAAAAGGGTCGATTAAAGGAACCAGATGGGGGAACCAGGATGACACCAACCAGCAGAGGTGGGATGGCAGGTGGCCAAACAAACAAGCTTGGAAGTGATTATAAGGTGATAGTGGAAGTGACGCACAGCTTTACAGAGGATTAGGTTAGTGCCAGAAAGTGTGTCAAGGACAATAGTGTGGATTGTACATGATGCAATTGCAACAATTAAGGCGCAGAGAGAAGGGTGTATAGGGGAGGTCATGAAAAAGGCAGGGATGTTCTTAGACAGGCTGAAAGTCTGTACTCGCTCCTGAAAAAAGAGATTCATAATTTCCCGCCAGATTGCCTGTGATGGCGGGTAATCTTCCAAGCAATGGACTAATGACTCATATTGAACACACAATGCATAAAGACTGAAAGACATTGAACCGATCAGCAGTCCAATACATCTTTCTCAGAAATCTCCACACATGGGCGCGAATATGGGGTTGTAGCAGATGATGGTGTGTGTACCGCCAAATGTCCCATTGGGTATCCAGAAAGTATGGGATGTCCAGCTTGTCAAGGTAGTCCATATGGGCAATGATGGGGGACTATGGGGCACAAGATTGTCTAAAACGACTTTCCCACGGACTTACTGTTTGAAACTAGGAGTAGGGTGACCCCTCTGGGCGGTGTATCTACTGATGCTGATTCTCCACTCAGCGCTCCAAATAAAGAGGAGAATTTGATTGAAGTGGGGCGGTGTTCCATGAGGCCCGCATCAGAGAGTGATGAGAGACCAGATAATTTAGTAGAGAATGGGGGTGGGTAGGATTGCGGAGGCAAAGGGCGCGGGCAAATTTGGAGCAGGCCATGCGTGGCTAGTGCTGGTCTAAGATATAGGGTTGGTGACTGCAGCGATCCAGGTGCCAAGTATTTTGGCAGCATGGGCCTAAAATTTGAACAGGCCCATACCACCACTATGGCGAGGGCCAACCATGACATCCAGGTGAACTGGGGGAGGGCGGCCTAATTAAAGCACCCTTTTAGGAGTGCATACTAAGAGGTGAAGAAAGAGGGGGAAGCGATGTCATGAACCACAAATTAAACTTTCAACAGGAGCATAGAGTTGGATAGCACAACCAAGCCTGTTAGGTAGTCTGGTGGGCTCTGAGGGAGGTGATGCGCCTTATGATATTGTCTAGGATGAAGCGCTCCATTACTGATGAGGAGAACCCTAATGCCTCCAGACACACTCTCAAATGGCGCACCAAACCCGCAGTGGGTCTTGACATTAAAGGGAGTACAAGCGGGGAGGTATGGGGTTGCTGAGGCAAGCAAACCAGAGAGTTAGCTACCGTAGCAGTCTGACTAAGGGGAGCTGGTGACTGGCGGGCTTGGTACCAGATGAGGAGAATAATTTTGGATTTGGAAGAAATAAGGGTGGCGTTACTGACCATGGAGTAAACCTGGATAGTTGCCTCCAGCGCGTATACATTAAGGTTGTCAGACAACCCAACCACACAGATGTCAGCGAATGACAGCATCCTAACAGGTGCTTGGCCTTGCGCATGGAAATCAGCAAGGCATGCATTCACACTACGTAAAAGTGGGTCAAGGCTGAAATTGTATAAGAGTGGACTTAAAGGGTCCCCTTGGCAGAGAACCCTTTGAGGGTGAACTACATCAGTGAGGAAACCAGGGCCACGCACTGCCATAGTGGCAGATTCTGTGAGCAAAATTTTTAATTTATGAACCGGGGGAGGGGGAATTGGTTAAGGCAGGCTTTGAGATAATCCAGATGATACTATCATAAGCTTATTATTGGTCTAAGAATACAAGCGCCTTAGTAGCCAGAGACTGTCAGACATTGGACACTGTCTGAATGTTGCCCCATATTGCCCTCTTGGGGATAAACCCAAACTGCACAAAGAAAAAATACTTCATAGGCAACCTCACCTAGGCGGCTGGCCATTTACTTAGTAGATAACTTAGTATCTATATTAGTAAGTAATATGGGGCGCTAGTTCTCCAAGTTCAGCTTATCCCCTTTCTTATACAGCATTGTCATATAGGCCTTCTGGCCTCCAGTAAGGAGGTGCATTTCTAAAAGACATTTGTTCATTAAGGTAAGCACTAGTGAGAAAAATAAAAAACTATGTTGAACTCATATGGAATCCCATCTGACCTGGGCACTTCTGGTGCGGTGCACTGTGAACGGCATACCAGAGTTTGTCACGATTAATTAAATTAATTACTCCAGCTAATGGGAAATGGTATGGATATGTGCACCATTGAGAAGCTCATCATTCTGGCAGGGTTGACTGATTTAAACTTATACAACTCAGAGTAAAAGTTATGAACTTAAACTGCCACGTCATCAGAAGAATTTGTGACTGAGTTGTCTGGCCGCCTCACCTTTGTGCAGTCCAAGCCCTGTCATGGTGTGAAGAATTTGTGAAAAAAAGGCAGAGCACGTGTCACCTGCCGTTATATTTTTTGCCTTGTACTTAACACAAACACAGTGTTTGTGTTATCTTAACAGTGCGTTGAGATAAGCAGACACTTAGGCCCACTTATGACCCCAAGCTGGTCTGTACCCTGCAGCAGGGAAATTAGATTCCAGGTGTTCCACTTCCACTAGAGTGCACTTAATAACTGCTGAGGCAGCCCAATAGTGTCAAGATGAGATGTGGCATGCCTGAAGGATAGTGTTTGCTTTGAAGGCTGACCAGGTAGAAAGTGGATCAGCATGAAATGGTGTTGTAAACTCCGGTGTGAAATTTTGATGTTTACCCTTGCTGAAACATGGGCGACATGATTTTGCCCAGGAAAAGTTTGCACCATTTCTACATCTGTGCCACAGGGATTGATAAAGTAAACGATACTGACACCATCCTGTGGTCAGAGAAATCATTTTTTGTCATTGTAAAGTGCACAATCTGGAGGCGAAAGTTTAATGGGGCAAGAATGAGTTCAATGCGGGACATTTACCTCAGATGACCATTTTGCACATGGGGACGGGACATGTTGGGTAGCAACACTGCATGTTTGAGAAGGGTATTAAAAAGCCCCACGGTGGCTTTTAGGACGCGGAGTTTGAATGCCCCTGTAGGGGGGATGATAGGTGTTGAAGGCCAGCGGTCAGTGGCTGGGTTGGCCCATCAGTTCAGGTGCCCACCACAAAGGGATCAGGTGGAAGCGGGAGGGAAGTTATGGCTGAGAGGAAATCCCAGCGAGCCTGCACACAGGTCCAGGCATAAACATTAACTATAGCTACACTTCATCTTCCCATGAAAAGGACATGACCAGCACATGACCATCGAGTCCAAATTTTTAGATATAAATTTAGGACTATGTGGTCCATGTATAAGCACCCCAAAGTGCAGCGACTAATAAGAAAGGGACAGGAGGAGCATGGTTGCCCATGTGTCCTCGCCACTGTGTGGACGGTGGGATTCCTGAATTTCCAGGATGTCCACATTTAGTTTTTGAACACAGTTTTCTAGCCTGGGATGGTGAGGCCTTGAGTCCAGCGATTTTCAACATCCCAATTGTGAAGGAGACTCCTATTGCACCTTAGGTGCAATGGGAAGGGCCCCCTTTCCTTCCCGCGCAGCTTTTTCAGCAGCTGCTTTATTGGAAGCATGCGTGGCTTGCACCACCGTGTAGCTGTCCTTAAGGTTTCCTTTGCTTTGGGTGATTTATCAATTTTATGGTTTTTAATTTGCATGACTTTTTGTATTGAACTGCTCCTGCGGTGCACCATTTAAGGTCAACAAAAACTCGGGGAGGGTTGGGTTGGGAGAATTGGTTTTGATCAGCGTGCAATAAAATTGCACAGGAGAACCTGACTCAAACAGTTGTTTCACAGGTTGGAGGGCCCAATTTGGTTGGTGAACGAAATTATGTGTCGCTTTGACTTCAAATGACTCAATGTCAGCCTGGGTCTGGGCAGGCAAGATCACAGATGCTGCTGAAGCCGCTGACTTGGCCGCTGCTCTATGGGCCTGTTTGGCCTTCTTGCGCTCTTGTAGGGACACAGGTTTAACCTGAATATAACACCCCTGCGCACCCCATGGGAAGGTGGCATTGGTGTCAATGGCAGGTTCATAATGAGATTTGTCGCTTCCCATTGCACCTGAGATAATTTCATGCTGAGTGGTGCCCTCCCTGGAAGGGCAGGTGTTTACTTTATGTCCAAAAGCACAATATTAATTGCAGATAGGGGGTGCGCTCTCCACTGTAATGCGGAAAGGGTGGGAGTCCTGCCCATCAAAATTGAAAACTGCGGTGTGTGAAATTGAGTTAAGTCTTCCAAGATGACTGCAGTTGGGTGGTCACTGCAATTGCTTTTCCCGTGCTGAGCCCCAGCATAAGCATGAAGCGCTGCATATCAAAAGAGTGTAGTTCCCCTAATTTTTTAGGCCAATTGAGAGGCAGCATTCAAGGAACTCACATCTCAACGTTCTGTGTAGAAAGTTAAAAGTGACAAAAATTTGGTTAGATTTGTTCCAACGTGTGCGCTTCATTTTGAACCCCCATTAATCATCTAGGAGATCAACCACCGCGTGTACCTGTGCAGCGGCGTCCACTGCTTGCATGGTTCAAACCCAAGGTCCAACCATCTGCAGGTCATTTAATGCAGTATGACAATTAAAGCGTCCAAGATGTGTTTGTGCACATCACCACAGAACTTATCCCAAAGTGCCATTAAATTTATATCCAAAAAAGCTTGAATCTCATGATCCACTGATGACAGGGGCTGAGAATGCGGAGTTTTGATGTACTGGTTGCAATTTGCTTGCCAAGCTAAAATCTCTGGCGAGAAACTCACCACTGTTCTCTTATTTTTATCTTGGCCACCGGTGTCACTGGCGTTTCCTAACTTTAGACGGTGCAAAAACTGACCCTGTGCCATTTACCACGCTTTCCCAACCTTTACCCAACATTGGGTGCCCACTCATCCCATCATATAGATGATCAAAATTAATGGCCTTGAATCAAATTGATTGCAATAAGTGATTGCAACGAGAAAGAAAAAACTTTATAAACTAGCCATTTTGCAATAAACTATATCACTACTGATGACAACTTGGGTGCCCTGTAGTGAGCACACTTATAAAATTTAGTGATACTTTGCAAAATTCAATGTTAAAATAATATCAGGAAGGAAGCTGTCCTATTATGGATATTGTGATATTTCCAATAGCTATATCATGATAGAAGTTAACTTGAAACGAAATTTATTAAGAGTAGTTTTTAGATCATTAATTTCTTAAAAGTTATCAATCTTTAAAGGCTTTAAAAGAACATGATTTTAAAGAAATTTTCAAAGTACCTCTTGACTAGGATCTTTAGCTTCTGTAGACGTCAACCCCCAATTTATAAGTTTGCTTGGCTGAAACTGACATAAAAACAATTTAAATTACCATCCTATTTCTAGACAAAGGTTTGGAGGAAAAAAGTGTTCATGATAGATTTTATCATCGTCAGTTGGTAATTTCCTACAAAACATCGAGAAAAGCTGATTCTCAAAAATCTCTGACTTTAATATTGAAAATTTTAGCTGTTTTTCATCACAAACTCTGAAAAAGGTAATTCTCTAAAGTATGTTTGACTCTTTCAGTTTTGCCATCGGACTGTGGATGGTAAGTATAGGAGAAACAGATATAAATGCCTAGGTAAATTAGGAAGTGGTCCCAGAAGCACAAAAATAAACTGGGGGCCACAGTCTGACTCAATTTTATCAAATAGGCCATGTCTAAAAATATTTTTGGTGAAAAAGCCAGTTTTCTCCTTTGAGATGATGCGTGGTGTGCAGGGGATGAATTCCGCTTACTTGGTGAGCCAGTATAGCACCACTGTGATTGAACTATACTCATTTGAAAAGGGAAAACAGGTGACGAAATCAACGCTTATAGAGGACCAGGGCCTATTAGGAATTTGGAGTGGCATCAGTTTCCCTGAGAATTAGAGACTTAAGGTTTTGATCTGGCGCATGTCAGGAATTTGGAGTGGTGCTTCTTCACCATAAAGAACTTTCCTACCATAAGTAGAACTTCTTGATTAATTTTGTGGTCTTCCTAATGCCAGGGTGTCCAACTAGAGGGTGGTCATGGTAGGCCTATGGAATTTTCTCGTGCATCTCGGTGATAGTAACCCAGGTCTTCCCCTGGTGCAGGTAGTTCATTTCTTTATGGAGAAGCTATTTTGTGCCTCATTGGTGGAGCATTTCATAAGGACGACTTTCATCCCCTCCCCAGCTTATTGCAACCTTAGGCATTTTTATATTTTCCACATAAAGCTTTTGAGACCGCCTTGGATCAAGGCAAAAGATTGATGAAGCATGTTTTTGGTATTAACTAATCCAATTTAGTGTTGGGGAAAGATAAATGAGGGTCACAGCTGAGAAGTTTAGGGATAAAGTTCAGATGGCTATCTTTGTATTTTATAGTGAAGCTGTACTTTGTTAGTTCCTGGTGCTAGAAGGCCTGTCTCTAAATCATTTTTCCTAGTGCTCTTATGAAACTTCAGTGAGCAATGATATGTTCTTATGATAAAGGGATGTTGGGCATACACCAAGTTGTGCTTCTAGTTGTTGAGTGCAGCGTTGATGTTGTGTAGTTTTTTGTTGCATAAAGGGATGTTAATATCAACTGGGAGCATATTGCAACTGAAAAATAGTATATATCAAACAGTACTGACCCTCCTTTAAGAAAACAGTCTCAAATAAAAGTTTAAGGCGTACATCTCAACAATGAAGGGACTGTTGGGGCGTGGGTGAGTAAGGATAGGCGCAGAAAGTAGTCTCTCATTTTTGCATGTAGGGACTGACTCTTTTTCCTCTTCAGGTAAGGTAACCTGGCATTTATGGTGGAACAAGGGAGTGGAAGTTGAAGAGAGATCCTTGGTGAAAAGACAGAGATACCAAACACACTAAGAAAAATGCAAATGCCAGTTTTATCTACAGGAGGAGCCCAGTCCATGGATAGCAGTAAGCTTGTCAGGGCACATAGTCATGTTTTCTTTGAAGATGACGTTGCACAAGAATGAGACGGAGTCCTTTAAGAACCCACATTTAAAGGTCTTGAACTCAGGTTGCCATTGTCAATGACCTGAAGAACTTTTTCGTCACCCTTGAAGTGAACTTACTGGGTCTCAGAAAACACAAGGATGTCATCCATGTATGCAATGCAGCATTTCCCCACAAAATCTCCCAACATGTGGTCAGTATGGCGTTGAAATACCGTGAGTACATTACATAGACTTAATGGCAACACCTTTTATTCATAGACCACCAGGTGGTAATTGAAGGCCATGTACTGGTGATGTTTTACAGAACTAAGATCTGGAGGAAGGCTTTGACAAGGTTATTTTAGAGAAGATTTTCCCTTTGGTGATCATATAGAAGATGTCATCCATAAAGGCATAAGGTGAAGATCTGAATCAGAAACTGTGTTGGGATGATAAAAACCAAATATGGGGTGAAAATCGCCATTAGCCTTTGAGACCAAGAGCACAGGAGAGACTACAGAAGACTTGGAGGGCTGTATGAGGTCACGTGCAAGAATACCCTTTACATATGCATCCAGGGAATCTTTAAACTTTTGTATTAAGTAATATATGTGACACCTTTTAGGGAGTTCCTCACCCTCCTTTGAATTTTAAATTGAAGTCAAAAGAACTGGATGCGGCGAAGTAGAGTGGATGGTGGTCTCAAACAAATAATGAGATATTAAAACTCCAGTGGGAGGTTTGGGGTAAATGGAATCTTGGTGATTACCACCAGGAAGGGCCCTCTTTGGGTGCAGAGCAGAAGACCAGTATGATAGTTGGTTTACCCTCAGGGTGTAAAGTGCCCAGACTGCTTCCCATCTCAAAATAGGGAGAGTCCTGGCGCCACCACTTCATACCTAGGATAATTGAGAAAGGTAGATCTTCCAAGGCACAGAAGCTCTCCTGAATCTATGATGGGTTTGGCGGAGGGCAACTGGTAGTTATACTATCCAGCTACGCGTAGTCTTCAAAGTGTCAGAAATGGTAAAGTTCAATTTGAGGCGATTGGCAAATCAAGCCATTTAATCAGGGGAGATCAATGAAGTTAGCCTTAACTTCCATGTTGACCAGAGCATCGACAGATTCTATGGTGACCTTTACATTACAGATCTTGCACTTGATGGTGAATGTGATAACAAGTAAGAAGTAGGGCTTGACCAAATTTTTTATAAAGATTCATAAAGACGTTAAGGATTGGGGAGAAGGTTGTAGGGTTGCCCCGCCTCTTCCATGTTGCATGTCTTGGGGTAACTTTCAAGGGACTAGCTGCCTCTGATGCAGGTAAAGGAGTTCCCTAGCCAGACATGATCTTACTGGGAAAGGATGTTCTTTGGTTGCAGAAGATAGGCTGGGGAGGCAGGACCTCTCTTGTGAGCTCCAAAAAAGTTTATATTTTACATGGCTAGCTAAGGACATCTCTTCTTCCAAGGTAGTTGTGAGGCAGGTGGACGCGGTAGCTCTTAATAATTTAGGGCCCAAGTTATTTTGTTAAAAGTAATGTAGGAGCTTTTTGAAAGGGAGCTTGGGCAGAGTGTGTATTAGTGTAGAGCCAATCAGCTTATTATGTCACTTTTAGGTTGTCTTGCATTAAATACAAAAGCGTGGACTAGGCCACGTAAAGGGACTTTTCAGGTGTGGTTGCGTGGTGGACCAGGGCAAATACCTCCAAGGATGAGTGTATGTCAGTTTGACGCGCAAGAAGATTCACCTTCCAGGTATACAGTGTAGTGGGCAAGGTGAAGTTGAATGCCTCCAGTTGCTCATGAAAAAGTAGTAATATCCCAACAGGCTGCTAGTAATGTTTGTGGAGTTGAATCCATTTCAAGGAGTTGCAAATTTGGTCAGCCTCTGAGGGTCCAGAGTGGTACAAGATGGATTACCTTCAGGCAGAGGTTGGTAGCATAGGATTGGGTAAACAGTGGTTACAAAGCAGTGGCGAACCTCAAGGAACTCAAAGAGTAAGGAGAGCATGAATATCACCCCAGTAGTGGTGTTAATGTACTAGTCAGGAAGGCCTGCAGGCTCATGAGTATGTTGCATATTCATAGAGATGGAGACAAAGTTTAAAGAGTCTATTTAATGTCAAGATTTTCCTCCATAAGGTAAATGGTAATACTTTTGAATAAGCACCAACGCGCATGCCAAAGTTACAGTGTTGCCAAGAACAGATACTGGCGTAACTGCACATAATTCTATTGTGGTAGAGGAAGTTGCTGAAAGGGAATGACTTACACAGAGCAGGAGAAACATAGTTTCTAGGGCTCCAGGTTGAGAGAAGATTCAGCATCTTTTGGTAGTCAAATCAGTTTGGTTTTAACAGGAGTATAATATGATGGAAACTATAAATAGAGTTTTAAACAATTTGGTTTTATTGAGAGAGCTTAAGGAAAAGAAACTGAAGAATGTAAGGGAGAAGAATTTATTTATATATTTCTTCGCCAGAAAATTGTAAGCTCTGGTATAATTATTATGATTAAAACCTGTTACATAGAACCCTTTAATTGGAATCCTTAGCAACAGCTTGCTCTAGAAACTCAAAGACACTTACAGCTAATGGACCTTTAGTCAGAGCTGTAGTGTGTATGTTGATAGATTCAGGGTCAGTTGACAATTTTAATTTTAATTATTTAAAAGGAGCGTCATTTCAATCACACCTTATCACTCAAGCGCAATTCCTGTAATGGTTTAATTGACTTTTGTTTGTCAGAAATTGTTTATGACTAGTTTTTTTAGTTCATTGAGGATTAAGGCCAACTGTTTTACTCAGATTAACATATTTTGGGATTTTTTACTAACTTAACTTACTTTTTTATAATATTTAGGCAATTTTCAATCCAGGCAAAGAGTGAATTGTGAAAACAAAGTCTTCAATCAGTTTACATATGCCAATGTTAATCTATAGGATTTATTACTATGTATTAGCTCACCCTGAGACCAACTCTTTTAAATGTAGTGATCTAATTTGGTATTAGATTACTATTACTTATTTTGCCTTTGATCTGCAAATTATTATTAACAGAAAAATATAAAATATAATTCCCACTTATGCAAATCTAAACTCCATTGCACATTTATTACCTTACCCTGCAGGTCTGTGGGATCCACCGACAGATGCCACAAATTCTTTGTTAAAGTGAGAAATTTACTTTATAAATAAGGTAATAAATGAAGCTTTGTTAAAGTTTATTATGGTTTTTATTGTTTAGGCAGGGCAAAACCAAGGAAGGTCCTTTTCTTGACAGTAGTATTTCCTATTTAAGCTAGTTCAAATTTTGAGACCATGGGTATCGAGGCAAAAGCATATAAAGCTGAGTCATCTAAATTAGTAAATATAGGCTTTCAGCCTATCATATCAAAGATAAATATTTTTGAGGCAAAAACAACACATGTGGTAATGATTTGATGTATCGTATCCAATCACCAGCGAGTAAAATCTTCTCACCTTGGTGGTGGTCAGACTCATGTGGTAATGATTGGTTAATTTACACCCTATCATCATCGAGTAAAATCTTCTCAATTTCAGACTCACCCTATCATCATCAAGTAATATTTTCTCACCTCAGAGGTGATCAAACCCGTGTGGTAACAAACACCCTGAATTTGGCCGAGAAGTCAGAGTAATCCTATTATTAGTTATTACCTTTTTAAGCCATTTTTTGTTATAATCCATAATTTTCCAATAGTTAGGATTCCACCAAGAATCCGCCAAGGTCTTTTCGCCATTGGTACTCATATCATTGATAACCAAAATGTTATTTGATGATTGGGCAGGAGATGGGCCAATCATGGTAGATGATTTGGGAGCACTAATACCTCCAAAATTCTTTTTCTTAAGTTGAGAAGGAGAATGTCTGACATTGCCCCCCTCAAGAATGTTGGGAGGGGTGTAGGATCGTAGGAAATGGCTATGTACCCAGTTTATAGTAACTCCTGTGGCTAATGAATTGATGGAGTATTCATTGCTTCTTTTGTAGCTGATGGAGAAAGGTCCCTCCCAAATTGAACCAAGCTTACCGCTTCTTGGGGTGATGCAGTTATGGTAGTATAACACCTTTTCAGCCACTTGAAATGTAGGAAGGGGGTGCGGAGCTCATTGACAGCCTGCCCTTCTTTAGTCACTGTTTTTGTGAGGTTGGTATACATGCAAGAGTATTCCTTTTTGCTGGGCTCTGTATTGGCTGGAACTAGGGGGACTTCATAATTGAGTAATGACAAGAACCCTTGCTTCACCATCTAGTACAAAAAAAGAACCCTTGCTTCATATTGTTAATGCCATCATATTCAATCATAAACTGAGTACATATAAGCATATCATAAGCGTTATTATCCAAAGCCACTGCGGGGGCCAATAGAATAAGCTTCTTAATACAAATGGGAAGGGATGAGTAAGCACCCAGTGCGCGGGTGTTGTTAGGACCAGCGGTTCCAAAGTCATGGATGTACTCCAATTCA
This sequence comes from Massospora cicadina, assembly GCA_022478985.1. NCBI lineage: Eukaryota > Fungi > Entomophthoromycota > Entomophthoromycetes > Entomophthorales > Entomophthoraceae > Massospora > Massospora cicadina. Next base: position 45,728 of record JAKSZP010008362.1, read on the forward strand.
GGTGCAAGTTTGAACTTTTTCATCAACTTGGAGGAGATTACGTTCACTGGGGAGCCTGTATCTGAGATAGCCATCACCTGAACTTTTGGATAACCACTTTGACCTTCGTAAGTATCCCCCCAAAAGTGGGCGATAGCACTAAGACCTCCTTAAGATGGAAATTGGAGGTTAATTTGCACGCGGTCTCAGGGTAATTTTCTAGATGGACTGCATGGTATGGCCATGCTGGATAGGGCGAATAAGGTGAGACAACACCTCATCTGCGTCGCTGGTAGTATTGATAATGACTGGCTCCCATAAAACTTGGCAGAGATAAGTCTCTTCAGGTATAGTGGCTTCATCTACTTCTCCAGCATTCAAGCAATCGGGGACTTCCACTTCAGCAGGTACTCCTACAATGTAATAGCTGACCTCATCCGTACCCCCCTCAGTTTTATCCCCTGGGGTATTAGTAACGCGAGGTACTGGCATAAGTTGTTTAGATGAGTCAGGCATATGAGATTTGTCAGCAATAGGTGTGCCTTTCACTATGCTGACATTTATTTTCCCTGCTCCTGTTCCTCGGCGTCAGCTTTCTTTTCCAGCACACAGCCTCCTTGTGTCTGAACTTGTTGCAGTATTTGTACTGAGGGCGTTCAGGACGTTTTGCTTGGGGTTTTGTTTTTCAGGGCCCATTATCTGAAAGGGCTCCTTCTTGTCTTCAATAGCTAAGGCCTGAGGCTTAGGCTATGGATCCTCAATGGTTAAAACGCGAGGACGAGATACTGCGACATGTCAAACTTTATGCTTATGGAAATCAGTGACATCTATTAACGCCTCCTTGATATCTTGAATGGTATGGAAATAGCGTTTAACTGAGGTGATGTGCATTGCTAGCAATGGGTAAGTAGCCACTCCAGTCAAAACGGCGGCTACAGCATCATCCAAAGTCAACATCTTTGAAGTTAACAACGTCTGTGCTTCCATATAAAATTGTTCCGCAAAGGCGACCACTGACTCTCCTTTTTTATATCATACGCATAAAGGCTTGCTTTTTCATACTTAAAGCCTGTTTTGAACCAAACGTGTTTATGAGGGCCTCTTTAACCTCAGACCAGGTGCTAAGAGCATCCATATTGGGACTATCACCTCCTGTGCCATGCGGCCCAAAAAGGAAAGTATATGTTTGGCCTTCTGACGATCCATAGCCCCTTCCATAGCCGCTTCATAAATGTATAAAAATGAAGCAATGCTACCCTCGTCGGGGATAAACTTGTCTTTAAATGTTGGTTTGAACGAATTATAGTCATTCCCAGTAAGGGTATGAATAGCTGGAGCTACTGCTTCTGAGGTTTCAGAGCGGTAGCTTAACTGATCAAAGGTCCATGAAAGGCAAATGAACTGATCATGCATGGCCTCAAGCCGGGTTTCCATTTTAGAGAGGAGTTCTAGGGGCCCAGATTCACATAGTCTCGGTCTAGCTTTGATATCTGATATATGAGTTTCAAAATCTTCCACTTGGCTCTCCATTGCAGTGACTTGAAAACGGAGTTGTGACGCCATTGAGCTTATGTTTAATTGAGCAGTTTCCACGGCTTTCACGTGGTTCTTCAGCTCTTCCTTCATTTGTTTACACCTTCATCGTCATGAGTGTGAGAGCTGGGGCCTTGTACTCCCTCCTTAATCTGTTCATACTTCCGCTTAACCTGCGTCAGTCAGCTAAATACTTCCTTCAACAGCACAGGGCTTTCCAGCGAAGCTTTTACCACTTTTGCTTCATTTTCACATTCAGTTAGGCAACGTGCCAAATATTTGGTATTTTCAAACGAAGCTTTGAGAGCTAGTTCCTTTTCTAGCTGAACAACCTTGGCCTCAAGGGTGGTGGTGGTGCTAGATGGTTCAAGCAACAGACGTCGTTCAAGCTCATCAACACGCGAAAAGGCATGAATTAACTGTCGCTCCACCACAGCCACATGCTGTTCATATTCCTCTTGAAGGACGGAGTTGGGGGCTGAAAGGTCACAGTGCAGTTGCTCATTTTGCTTTTCAAGTTCTTTAGCAAAATCCTCTAACAACGAGCGGGTGCTAGAGGAGGAAGCGTTCAGTTCATCCCAGAATATCTTCATGGCCTCCTCAACATACTTTACAATCCCAGTGTCCATAGTAGTAAGTCAGTCATGCAGCTGTATGATGAAGTTGCAATTAGCTTCCACACCAGATCTAACAGCTCCAAGATGTTTGGAGGTCAGTTGATACAACTTATCATAGGCTAAATTCAGAGCTGCATGAGTATCTAGGTGTTGAAGCTCTTCATGATGGCCGGCTAAGAGATGCATCATATGGACCAAGGTAGGGTGAGCAAACTTGCGTATGTAGGTGGTCAAATTTGTGAGCTGGCTGTAGGTCTCCAGGAGGACATTAGTCTCATAGAGAAAGAAGTGGCGTTCCCCACTGAAGATACTCGTTTGTAAGATGCAATGTCATCAGGGTTAAGGATACTATGAGTAAGGTCTCTCACAGCTTCAGTAGCTGGCCAGGTGATGCGATGAGACTCAGGTATTAATATGCATTCAAATTGTTCTTCTTCTCCAAATATCAAAGTGGTAGGGCTATCCATTCGATCATCATCTTCAGTCCCTTCCCCATTTCGCACCCAACGGATGACACTCTCCATTACTTAAATACTTATCAAAGTATTCAGGGTGATCCCCTCTAGTGAGCACCAGTTTGTGGGATCCACTGACAGATGCCACAAATCCTTTGTTAAAGTGATAAATTTACTTTATAAATAAGGAAATAAATAAAGCTTTGTTAAAGTTTTTATGGTTTTTATTGTTTAGGCAGGGAAAAACCAAGGAAGGTCCTTTTCTTGATAGTAGTATTTCCTATTTAAAATAGTTCAAATTTTGAGACCATGGGTATCGAGGCAAAAGCATATAAAGCTGAGTCATCTAAATTAGTAAATATAGGCTTTCAGCCTATCATATCAAAGATAAATATTTTCTGAGGCAAAACCAATCCATGTGGTAGTGATTTGATGTATCGTATCCAATCACCAGTGAGTAAAATCTTCTCACCTCAGTGGTGGTCAGACTCATGTGGTAATGTTTGGATAATTTACACCCTATCATCATCAAGTAAAATCTTCTCACCTTGGCAGTGGTCAGACTCATGTGGTAATGATTGGTTAATTTGCACCCTATCATCATCAAGTAATATTTTCTTACCTCAGAGGTGATCAAACCCGTGTGGTAACAAACACCCCAAATTTGGCTGAGAAGTTGGAGTAATCCTATTATTAGTTATTACGATTTTTAAGCCATTTTTTGTTATAAACTGTATTTTTCCGATGGTTAGGATTCCACTGAGAAACTGCCAAGGTCTTTTTACCATTGGTACTCATATCATTGATAACCACAATGTTATTTGATTATTGGGCAGGAGATGGGCCAATCATGGTAGCAGATTCAGGAGCACTAATACCTCCAACATTCTTTTTCTTAAGTTGAGAAGGAGAATGTCCAACAAGGTCTGTTCTTCATATTACTTACTATGCTACTTTACTTTTAACTAACTGCTCCTGAGCCAGCATAACATTGTTGTCACTAGTTTTAATTATTTATTTCAGCCTTATGCCAGTGTCTCAGTTACAATTATCTTATAGATAGTACTATAAAATTGCCCAAAGCCCTAGGCATTTGTTTTCTTGATCTATTTTTATTCATCAATCCTTCAATTATTAGGTGCTGCTCAGTAGAAAGAATCTTTGCTATTAAAAACTGGGGAATTAGAAGAGCAAATTTAAGAGGGATTGCCATTTTGAAAGAATCTTGTTCTTACATAGCCTCCCAGAAGCCTAAAGCTAAGAAAATTTATCATAGAAAGCCAGTTAGCTACTATTAGTATTTTATAGTATAGTGTGCTTTAATTTTTCCAATTATAAAATCTGAAATATATACTGATGTTGTTGTGGGTTTTAATGGGGCTTCTTCATATTTTATTTAACTGAGGTAAGCTGACCAGGGGACAGACATTACCGTATATGTGTAACTAAGAGAATAACTAAGAAATATAAAAATTGGGCACCCCAGGGTACTCAAGTTACCCCTGTTGCCAGCGGGACTGCCAGGTATGGGGGGTTGGTGCACTACTCTGAGGGGGTTTCCCCTGCTATGGAGCAGGTGTGAAGGAAAGGGTCTGTGTGGAGGAACCAGAGTGGGAACCATGATTCTATGAGCGCTTTTTGTCTTGGTCTTATATATTCATAGAGCCAGGATTGGAAGTGCTCTAGTAAGTGGACATGGAATCTGTTAATAATCCCATGAATGGTTGGGACTGTGCCCTTGAACGCATCTAATACAATTGTGTGTGTTGTCCAAATTGCAATGGGTATCATTAGGGAATGGAGGGTAGATGGGATTGGTGACTTGATCTGGAGCGCGAGGAGGCTCTTTGATATAGAAATTCCTGCTCGTTTTGGATCTTAAGCAGGCGCGCGACTTCCTTCCATATGGCTTTGGATGGGGGGCATGTTTCTAGGCGGTGATGTAGGGTGCCCTCCCCTCCACATACTGCGCAGGTTGTGTGAAGGGAATTGGAGCAGTCCGCCATCCTATAGGTCCTTCTCAAACAGCGCCAGGCGTTTGCTCTTATCTTGGTTGTAGGAGTGGGTGGTGTGTCGTTTTCCACATTGCTTTCTGTGTGGTTAAATCATAGGGAATGTCCAGCATATCTAGGTATTCTATCCTAGCTATGCTTGGGGTTGTTGCGAGCATATCCCTCTGGGGGTGGTTTTCTGGGTTTCTTAATATGAATTGGGGGCTGGGTCGTCCCCTTCCCTGTATAGTACTCATGTTCTCTATGGTCCATCCCATACGGCAGATAGTTTGGAGGATATGTTTGAAATGAGGGGAGGTTCCATGCGGACCCGTTGCAGTAGGGTGCTTGACAAGGTATGAAAGTAGTCTGGGTGGACTATGTGGGTTGATTAATTTGAGCGCCTGCGCAAAGTTAGTCCTTGCTGCTCTGGACCAATGTTGTTGCGGGAGGTCTGGAGCAAGGATTTCCTTTATCCAAGTACCTAGAATGTGATTGGCATGGCTCTCAAAATCTATTAGTCCCATGCCTCCGCTTGAGCGTGGGCCAAATAGTGTTTCCATCAGTATAGCAGGGTGAGAGCCAGGCCACAGCCAGCCCTGGATAAGCGCGCGAATTGAGGTTATAAAGGTAGGTGAGAAGGCTATCGCATGGGCCTGGTACCACAGTATAGGGAGGATGAGCGAATTAGCAACTGTAACTCGTCCTGTTAGTCCTGGGGTTCTTCCCTTGAGGGAAGCGACGCGTTTGGATACCCACTGTAACAGGTAACCTTATTGTCTCATTAGCATATCCCCCTGATTCTAGCCAGATTCCAAGGTGTTGGACAGGAGTGGTGGTGGGAGGTGATGCAAAGTGTAAATTAATTGGGTTTTTTCTTCGAGTGTTGGTGTGAGGTTCTGATGTTGTGGCCCAATTGTTTGTTTATTTGCCTAAGAGGATAATTTGTGTCTTCCTTTTGTTGAGCGATGCATTGCTCACCTTGGAGTATTCCTCTAGAGTGTGTTACAGCTGTCGGGCATCTTCATTGTTTGCTATACCTGCTACGCAGTCATCTGCAAAGGCCAGTATCTTGACTGTTGGTTGTCCTTGTGCGGTTATCCCCATGAGACGTGAGTCAGTTACTCGAAGGAGCGGGTCAAAGCTGAAATTGTATAGCAGTGGGCTGAGGGGATCCCCTTGTTTGAGCCCTCTGTGTGGTTTGATATTGTTTGTTAGGAATCCAGGGCCGCATACAGCCATGGTTGCAGATTCTGTTAGGAGCATCGCCCATTTTATGAATCTTGGTGGGAGTTTGAAGGCATGTAGACATTCTTTTAGGTATTACCAGCTAACACGGTCATACGCCTTTTCCTGATCCAAGAAGACCAGGGAACCAGTTGCTTTAAATTGGCAAATGTTTGCAAAAGGGTGTATGTTGTTCTAGATTGAACGCTCTGGTATAAACCCGAGCTGGTTGGGTGATAGGACGTCAGATGCAATTGCGCTTAATCTAGCTGCTAGAACTTTTGTTAGAATTTTTGTGTCAGTGTTGGAGAGTGCAATTGGGCGCCAGTTGGCCAGGTCCAACTTGTCACCCTTTTTATACAAGGTTATAACGTAGAATTCATGGCCTCCTGGTAATAGGCGTGTTTCCAACAAACTCTGGTTCATTGACGCCAATAGGAAGGGGGCGATTTGTTGGAAATATTTTTTGTAAAATTCGTAGGGTATCCCATCAGGCCCTGGGCATTTCCTATGTGGTGCACCGCTAATTGTTTCCCAAAGCTCCTCCCATGTGATAAGGGATAGTATATTGTAATTTGGTGGTGTACTTTGTATCTTGGCAGTTTGAATAAATTATTTTAATTTTTTGTGGCTCTGTTGGCATATCGCAATATAATTCAGTTTAATAGCGGTGTACTTCCGCCTTGACCTCCTCAGGGTCAGTTGCCATGGTGTCGTTGGTCTTGTAGACCTGTGTGCATGTGGGCTGGTTTCCGCAGGATTGGAATTGGCGGAAAAAGTATGTTGAACAGGTTTCGCCTTCCTTTATGAACTTACCTTTGTTTGATACTTTGATTCTGTGTTGGTGTTCAAAGATGAGATTGTTAAGTCAGGATGAAATTTCTGCCCATTTGCGTCCCCAATTAGGGCTATAACCAGATCTCGGAGTATTTATTTCCAGGTGGTCTAGTTCTGGTAAGGTACGCTTGATTGTGGCTGTGTCCGCGGTGTACTTGCGTGATGCAGGATGTTGGGTTTTGTTAATTAAATCTTTTTTGAAATTTTCCCATGTTCTGATGGGATCTGAAGTGAATGGGGCTGTGAATTCTGGCTTTGTAGCCTTGTTTTCAACCCAGTCAGATATCTCAGGCAATCTTATATTTTCTGGGTAAAGCTTTCTCCAAGGTGACACCTGTGTGTGGGATTGGGTTGGCGCTAACTGCATCATAACTAATTGGTGATCAGAAAAATTGATCTTTTTTGCTGTAAATTTGGAGATTCTTGAGTGGTGGGATTGTGGGATGAGGATGTGGTCAATATGACGCATCGATATGAGCAGTCCCTCACGTATGTTGGGTCTTGTCATATGGGGAAGGATTGGTGAATTGGGGGGAAGAGCATCCTTTAAGCCAAGAGATGCCTTCATTGTGCGACATTCAATGTGCCCAGATGGGTATCCCCTGGGATTAGGCCATCAATCTGTATTTGGGGTTATCCCAGCAGTTGAAATCGCCTAACATGATGATATCTGGTGGGAGAGTGAGAGTATAAATTTTTTTCAAAATATTTTTTCTTTCAGTTGCAGTGCACGGTGCGTAGATACATGCTAACGAAATTATTTCATCTTGGCATGTATTTGTTGCTACCAGGACTCAACTGTGCAAGTGTGATGATGAATTTGTAATTTTAAATTTTTTGTTGTTTTGGACTATCACCCCACAGTGAGACGTCCATACTGATTGTGATGATGCGACCCTGGTTGACCAGGATTCTTCTTCCCCTTGTAGGCTGTGGGTTTCTTGGATGTCCAAGATGTCTACAAGAGGTTTTTGCAGGAATGCCAGCTTTTTGGCTTGGGATGTATGAGCCCTGGCTCCCGCGATATTTAATGTCCCTATTGATTCTGAGGCGCCCGCGGCGCCTCAGGAGCAGTTGGGAGGACCCTCTGGTCCTAGCCCACCGCGGCTCTTTTTGGCCATGCTCCGCATCTGTACTCCAACTCTTTCACTGCCATTGTTGGTTCCCTTGATCTGACCCAATGATTTAAGGGAATTGCGGTTTTTTGCATTTGAATCAACTTTTCCTGCACAGGTCTCATGTTGATTTGATCAGGTTGTTTATTGGATTTTATATTTTGAGGTTCAACTTTGTTGCATTGTGCACCATATTACACCCAAATTGCGGTTGCATTGTTCCTCAGTATGTGCATGACTGATGACGCTTTGTGGCTCAGTCTGGTTACTGTGAAAATTTTTGACCTGGGCATATTGTTCTGATTGGTTGGTTCGGTGAATATCTGAAATATCCTCCTGAATTTGTTCATGGTTAATGGCGGATTCCGCGTGTGCCACCGCTTCAGCTGCTGCTCTCTTGCGAGCTTTTTGTGCTGCTTTACGCTGTTTACTTGTAACTGGGTCCACAATGGAGTATAGTCCATCTTCACCCCAGCGGAATGGCTGGTGGCCATCAGTCATTTTGGCGAAGTTTTTATTATCTTCGTCCATAGCTTCTTCACAAAAATCATTTCCATTAAGCCCTCTTTTACAGGGCATGCATGTTCCTTATGGCCCTGTGAGCCACAGTGGTTGCAAATGGGTGGTGCACGCTCCGGTGTAACTCAGAATGCAGCCAACTGGCCCCCATCTGCAAAGTGAAATTCTGCTGCGCGGGGAATTCTGGATAAATCCTCTTCCACTTCTGGGAAGGGGTCGATTACAGCGATAGCTTTGCCCGTGCATAGGGTGGGCATCAGGCAAAATCTTTGTAATTTGAGTTGCATAATTTCTCCGTAGGCCACAAGACCTTTGCGGAGCTCCTCCTCAATTACCTTATGAGGAAGGTTGGTGGGGAGCGAGTCAAAAGAGATGAACAAAGTTTTCACTTTGTTCCATCTGGTGCGTGCGGTGCGCACAATTTTTTTGCCCTCAAGGAGGGCAATTTCCACGCAGATTTTTGCTGCGGCATTGGCTTCATCAGCTGTTTGGAAACCAATATTGATCCAGTTGAGGCTCATGTTGTTGGTGGCTACATACACCGCGTGAGGGAAAAGTGAGGGCTGTGCCTCACATGTTTTCTCCCACAGGGCCAGTGACTCATCCCCAAGGAAGAGTCTGATTCCGTGTTCCACCTTTGACAAAGGTTAATTGAATGTACATATATTGCGCGTGCTTTATAGTAAATACCATAAACCCAGACGATGTCTGAGTTTGTGAATTTTTTATGGCTTGAGTTCCTGGTCCCCCTCCAGGGCGTTTCTTGCCCTTAGTTGCACCATTAAGCACTACTTGCCGCGATGCTTGCCCATGTTGTATTATTTTTGTTATTAAAGTCGCCCATCTTTCCTGTGTGTGATTATCCAAATTTGCTGTTTGAATAAAATCATAGTAACTAAAGTGATTGTTATGAGAAAGAAGCAAGGGCTTCCTCATAAATACTTTGTTTTTTGTTTATCCTCCTGTGCAAAATAAATCTGATACCCTCTGCTAATTCCAACTATGTTTGTCAGATATCAGGATAATGAACATAATTTTAAAAATAGTAAGCATTTGACTCCCATTAGAGAATTGTCACCTATACCTGAGAAAGGGGATAAAGAATTCACAGTGATTAGTCACATGGGAAAAATGATGGTTGGTAAAGAGAAACTTTTATTATGAAAGTTCAATTGGACAAATTTCGCCAATAAATACCCCAAGATAAAATGCTGCTAATCAAAATGAAAGTTTTGGAATGTTAGGCGACCATTACACTAGGTGACACATGATGAAGTAAATAAATATGAACCCACAAAGTAGTAAGAATCAAAAATCTGCCCAATTAATAACCTCAGTAATACCAATTCTCATCTAACTTTGTACTTTCCAAAACTTTTTCCTTTATCAAGTTAATTTCTACAAAGGCATAAACAATCTGGATACATCGCCTGACCAAGAAGCTCCCGCCTGGATTGCCACACTAGAATATATATAAATTTTCCTTATAAAGTTTATTTTGTTAAGTGTCATATATAAGTTTCCTATTCTATACCACAATAAAATTACGTCAATAATCCTGTACCTCTTTTCTAATTGACTTCATTAAGTCCATTTCTCCAAATTACCATAGTATGAATAATCTAGTTGATAGATCCCAAGAATGACTTAGTACCCTTTTAATAATTTAATTCTCTTGCAACTTAATTAGCTTCAAGTAATGGCTATCTTGCTTCTTGGCGTAGCACCATCAAGATTGAAATGTAAACTATACAGGCTGGTGCTCACTACAGGGCTCAACAGACTCTTAATGATACATACAACTATAAGTTGCACCATAGAAGTTACCCTATTTGATAGTGTCACCCACTGGGTGCAAAATGGAAACTTTGAAGAAGATGACCAAATGGTAAGTCCACCCATCGTCATGTAAGAAGAAGTTCAAGAAAGCCCTATGGAATTCCCAAATCTCGTCATTTTACTTGGATTTCTAAAGAAGTTTAAGATTTACTTCATGGAGTCATTAATATAAGAGAAAGAAGCAACTGCAAAAAGGAATCCGCCATGGACAGGTCTCTAATGAACTATATGAATCCAGTTCTATCCCAGAAAGTTATGGATCAAGTGTGTTTCTCTCTCACCAAATCTTGTGATTTGTACAACCAGAGCTTTAGCATATTGTGCATTTATTAGGAGTTCATAATGAGGAACTTCAACATCATATCAATACCCAAGGGGCCTTACAGATGGTCTACGAGCAGATATAAAATTTAACCTCACAAATATAAGGGACGCCCGCCATTTGATAAAAGTAAACCATTTTACATTATTCTGCTCCGTGATCAAATGTGGAATATTGACTCTGGTGTTATCAAGTACATGAAGGAAGTTGTAAATCTTCTCCAAAAGGACATTATGGAGCTGAATAAAGATATCAAGTGATTACTTTACGCCTTTGATGAAGAGCTCTGAAGACAAGATATAAAAGACCATGGCGAAATGACATCCCAATTATCTACAAGCCTCCAACAGGAGAAGGAACAAATCTTTCTCCTTAAAGACCAGCTAGAACAATCTCTAAGACGAATTGGTGAACTGGAGGTCAATCAAACCTCTGAGACTACATCAGTGTCACAAGATATCATTTTTGAGTATCCTAAGTCAAACAGGATATAGGAAACCGTGTGACTCAGGCGTCTATTCTTTCTATAATTGAGCAACTCATTAACTTGAAGAGTGACTTGAGAGGCAAATCTTTCAGTCGTGAGGGCATTAACCAAGTCTATTGTCACCTCAATAAAGCTGAGAAACGTTGGAATACTCTTACAGAAGAATTGAGAGCCATGAATGACAAGCCTCATTATAAAACCAAGTGTAAGGAGATGAAGGAGGACATGAACTGGCCATTGGAGTATTGGAGGGCGTAAACAGCAATTTGTGAATATACTTCTCATCTGCATGCCAAAAAATTCATGATCTAACATAATCGTTAAGAACTTGGAGAACAATAAATTCATTATTGAAAAAAGAATTAATCTGCTGGATTTTACGCCAAAGCTTACCTTGGAGGAAATGGAGCGTCATCTCAATCCTCTACAGGACCATTTATGTTGACTCAAACATCAAGTATAACAGAATCACGTAAGAACTGAAATTACTAAATATGAAGCTCCAGAGTATATGTCATCACAGGATTTGAGACTACTACTTTAAGTTACCTTCAAGGACAAGTTTGCCACTGGCGAAGGGTGTATCACATCTTTCTTCTACATCTATGAAGCTGTAATTAAAGTTGTGACATATTATCAGAAATTTAATCATGTTATATCTTGTTTTCGCTGTATGACTCAAGCGTTCATAATGCCTCATATGGATGACCGCATACCAAGAGGAAAGTGAAGGAAGAGCTCATCAAAAAATTCAGGTCAAAGAAGAGCCTTAGTATGAAGAAAAATGCCTATATGAGAATAGTGTTATGCCAGAAAGAAACCCTTACAAGAAATTAGCTGATCTCTTTCATATAGAAAACCAAATGCTGATGACCTCAAAGGTGCTTACTTTGGATGATGCCATAGCCGCCATCAATGCTGATTGACATAGTAACCCCGACCTAGCCATGCACTTCACATCCGTCAAACAAAGATTAAACTCTGTCTTAGACACTAAAGAAGCTCTACGTGATTTAGTTGACATACATAAGAAAGAGATACCATCAAAAGGCTTCCACAAAACCCAGAGTGTAAATTATAAAGGAAGCAATTCTAATAAGGAGAAAAAGCCAAGATACAACTATTTTAAGAAGAATAACCATACTGAGGATATTTGTTTCAGGAAGAAACCTGCCCTTGCTGACCAGGGAAAAGAAAGGTCAGCTTAGGGTAAGGTACCTCTAAAGATGACCAACCAAAAGTATCTTAAAGCAAAACAATGTCAATTGCAATATTGCACTTGCATTGAGAATCACCCTGGTGACTTCTCTGAAGGGAGTTTTGAGGACACATGCTATTACATTTTAAGTTCACCCAATGAGCTCACAAAACTAGATTTCTTTAATGCCGAGAATATCAATGACACACAGGTTCCAGAAGGCACTTGCCTTAGCCAAGTATTTGGGTGCCCCAGAATAATTGGTACAGCCAGTGATGCTGATCAGGACATTGACCTGTTGATCTGACACATATCAAGCATACACAGTCTCCTGGAGATTATGAAGAAGTATCCTGAGACTTCCTGAAAGCTCAATGCAACATTCTGCCTTATAGTGGTGTTAGCCCTCCACTAAAGTTTAAAGGTTTATGTTCTAAGTGGAAGTAGTAATTCAGAAGGTCCGTATTATGGATATACTAATATGAGACCAACCATTAATATTGTTTCATACTGAATCATTAAGAAGATCAAGCTCGCCACGGACCTTTAATACACTCACGTGTTTAGTACTACTAGTCTAGATTTTATCAGGGTATTAGTTGTATAATCATCCCGGCCAACATGAGTTGGCAAATTAGTTCTCTCGGCTCCTACAGTTGCCCAGACAACAGTAAATATGATATTCTCATCAGGATGCAGTTTATAATTAAATATGAAGGAGTTATCAATCTGAAAGAAGGGTAATTTATCACTCCTCAACTATGAAGCTGCCCTTGTACTAAATATTATAAACTACAGAAAGAAGGATTACTCCTGTTTGGTCAAGTACCCTGTTTTCACTTTAACTTTGTGATATACTACCTCTAGAAGAAACACAAAAAAGCTACCTGACTCAGTAAATGCAGCAGAGGGCATACCATTTTATGCCACCAAGGAGGTAAATTTAAACTAGACGAACAAAGAGTGGTTTTCAACATCATAAGCCTGAGTATACCTCTTACTACTTGCTATAAATTACTGGTGTTGATGAAGTAAGTAGGTTTGAACCAAGAGTTTTTCCAAGAGCCCTCAATACAGCTTATCAGAGGCTTATTGAGCTAAACTGGGGAACTTATTAAACAATGATATCATAGACAAGAAGAATCAAGAGATTGGGAAAGGTCAATTCCTTCCCATTGATGAAATTAGTAAGGTAGATTTTATTGGTACTCACTTTAATTTTTGGCCTACCCAACTGACAGTTTAATTTGCGCTATCCCTCAAGTCCAAATATATAATAAATTAGATTAAGAGGAACTAGGGAATATGCCCCAATTACTTGAAGAGTATCAAGATGTTTTCTCCTCAATGGTTATTGACTATAATCACATGAAAAATTGGACTCATAGTATTTACTTAGGAGTTTTAACGCTATTCAATCAAAGCCATATATGAATTCAAAGGTAGAGGAGCAATAAATGAAGACTGAGCATAGACAGTTATTAGATGTAGCTTACTTGTGCCCTCACAGAGTCCATGGTAATCCCTGCCTTTACTAATGAAGAAAAAGAACTGTGGTCACAGAAAATGATGGATTACAAAAAGCTAAATAGCCTCACTAAGAAGGACAGCTATCCAATTCTAAGTATTAATGATTACCTGTCCTGAAACTCCGACTAAAAAGTCTTCTCACCAATGGACCTTGCTAGTGATTAATGAAAAATGGATCTTTCAATTGAAGGCCAAGAAAAAGGTGCGTTGATATACACAGAAGGGTTAATTCAACCTACCTGGCTCCATCATGGATTATGTAATGCTCCCACTTCGTTCTAATAGCCAATGGAATACAATATGCAATATCTTAAACTCATCTGAGAGATCATATACCTAGATAACATAAATGCTTTTTCCAAAACATATACCAATCATCTAGATCTCCTTGTGTCAGTATTACAAAGACTTAGATAGAATGTATTAAATTAAAACCTGCAAAGTGTACCTTTTTCCTTCAATACTTGAAATTTTAGGACATGCCATAATGCAAGAAGAAATTAAACACTTAAATGATAAGGTTGAAGCTATCTCCAGGATGCCTTAGATGAAGATCCATCGAGACTTACAGGTATTCCTAGGAATGTGAAATATTACAATCTATTTATCCCTTATTTCGCTCAACTTGCCAAACCTCTTGTCTGACTGCTTGCCAAAAATACCCCTTTCATGTGGGGTGTAGAATAAAGAGCTGCATTTTAGTCAATGAAGAGTTTGATAAAGACTAGTACTAAAAAAAGAGTTTGATAAAGAGATGTTTTTATGACATCCAGACTATGAGAAGCCATTCCTCTTGCTTAATGAGGCCTCCATTTTAGCCATAGGCACCATTCTTTCTCAACTGGATAAAGATGGCATTGCTCAACCGGTGTCCTATTATTAAAACGCTTTCCAAAATTGAGCAAAATTATAAAGTCTTAGAGAAAGAGTTCTTAGCTGTCCTCCTGGCGGTAAAAGATTTCAGGCTATTCTTGTACAATATGAACTCTACAGCTGTAAAAACCATGCTTCTTTAAAATGGCTACAAAACATAAAGATCTGATAGGAAGACTAGCCTGCTTCGCTCTCAAGCTTTAGCATTATAACATGAATATAGCCCACCAAGCTGGAATAAAACACATAAACGTAGATGAATTGAACCAACTGCCCATACTTTATCTTGACACTAGCGAAGCTGATCAGTTAAACGACCTACTCATGAAGCCAGACTTTTAGGAGGACGAAGATGAACCATTCAGAAGATGCTCAAATGACACGCTAAAAATATGAAGGTTCTTGATGAATTACCCTACAAAAAAGTTGGAGTCAAACTGGCTACCATACTTTCAACCTTCATAATGGGTATCAGTTTATAATGAAACCCACAATATTCTATGGCATGGAGGAAACTGGAAAACCTACAAATTTTTTCAAAGGTCACTAATATTGGGAAGGAATACTGGACTTTGTAGTGAAAATCTTATATGCTTGCATCAATTTAAAAAGCAGACCCACAAAATGACAAGTACAAGTATCTGCTTATGACCCCTCAGCAGTCATTTAAAAACATCAGTTTAGATATCATAGGTCAATTTACTAAAATTCACAGGAGGGAATCGATATTCTCATTAGGATTAATCTTTTCATGAAATGGGTCAAAGCAATTGCCATTCCCACACAGACTAGTAAAGCTACTTCTAACTTTTTATACAAAAGTTATATTATTATGAACAGCTTCCCGCAGGTTCTACTATGCAATAACAGGAAGAACTTTGCTAAAAGTTTTGAGGATCCTAGCCACAAACATGGGAACCCAACAATAATTCTTTGTGCCTTATAGCTATCAAAAAAAGAAATTAAAAGTTTGAATGGGACATTAGTATCAATATTATGCAAGTTGTCCACTATTGCTCCGTCACGCTGGGACCTTACCTCCCCAGTGCATTGATGGCTTACCAAATAAATTTTCATTAAATTATAAAAATTACTCCCTTCATGGCCTTATATAGAAGAGAACATGGAATTGCAGCTGTTAGATTTTGATGGTTGACTCAGAAAATAAACCCTTTAAGAAAACTATCAATGCTAATAGATTACTCCCATTAATGGATCCTTTGATCCTTCCAAATTTATCTGCATAATCTGATAAATCATATACACCTTAAAGCCGCCTTGATTGTGTCTAAATAACCCTATTATCATAGCTAATAATAGCTATGATGTAATTACATTATGGCCAATTATGAATTACACTTGGGTGAACCAATAGATCTATGGCACAAAACTAATTGCATTTATGTTTTTAATGCAAAAACAATTAATGAGTTCTATTTTTAATGTATGCCAATCATTGTAATTGGCACAAAAGTACTTGCACATGGATGGCCTGAATAGGGAGTACCTAGTATTATTATGAGGCTTGCTGACATCCTAATTAGGGGTGCATCATAATTTTATTATATATTTTTCTCCCCATTTATTGTATTTCATCAACTGTATGACAAAACGTAATAAGGCTGACTGAGAGGCGAATATACACCACTGAGGTGCTATTTTTAAGCCTATTTTTCTTCCCAGTTATGAGAGTAGTAGTGCCTCCAATCAGGCTGAAACAATTATAATTTAGTCAATTCAAGGGCCAAATTAACTTGGGGATATTTTAATAACTAATGCCATAATTTATAGCAGATTCACATGGTTTTAATGAACTCATCTAATAGTTGAGTATGGCCAGGAGATGCCCTAGAGGTATAAAATACTGGCGCCTGGCCCTAAAATAAAACATCATCATCTTTCCATATATTATATTTTCTTCTTATATTGTCTTATCTTAATTTGACGCTCATATTAAGAAGTGTAGACAAGCATTCTTAGGAGCTTGTCATAATTACCTGTGTCTGGAGAGTTCCTGAATAGAGAGGAAAAAATATACCCAAAAGAAGACCAGAAGAGTCATCTATTGTTGTTTAGCTTTGTGAGCTTCCAAATGGTTAGGAAATACCGTAAGACACTTGGCGTAATTGAGCATTTACCAGCCAAAACTCTTCCTGACTATTGATACAGGAATACATTAATAAGCGAGCTAATCCAGAAATTCTCACACCAGCTTTATTAGCTCTTAAGTTATCAGTGATAATACTGAAGAGCCTAAAAAGCACTCAGTATATTACAGATGAATATATGACTTGAAACTGAGGCCATGACAAATCTATCAAAGATAGTCATAAGAGAAAGTCAAGAAGTGAATGCAGCTTACTAACCTTTAATCATCTTTAAGATTTTTGACTTAGTCATGTATTATAATAATTGATTAGCACCTCAAGCAGGAAAATTAGATTCCATCTGAGATGGTCCATATGATATTACTCACAAACGGGACATGAATACTAGATCAATTTTTGGAAACAGCAGTGACAATCAACCGCGTTCATAGCCAATTCTTGCATTATAACTCGCCCGCTAATATTCTTGAAGGGGGTGATGTTGGATATCTTGATATTGGACCTGGTGGTAAGAATATTGTCCATTTGACTCCCTCAGCTTAATTGTCACTTAGACCTGAGAAGGGGTTATAAGAATATACTTGATAAACTACCTTGAGAAATCAATATCTGGTTTAGCTCAAATCAATTCTATGAAAATTCCAATGGGCCAAATTAGCCAAAGATACACTGAGATGAAGTATCGCCTCATCAAAACAACTGATCATCAAAAGTTCAGGCGACTACTACTTGTGTGGCCTTTGAGGCAGCAAATTAAGATGAAATCAAATAAAGGGTAAGAATCAAGAAGCTGCCAAATGGTTAGCCTAAGTGACCACCAGTCTCATCCAACTTTATTATTCAACTTACCATTTTGCCTATCAAAAATATGACACAAAGGCCTTATAACATCAGAATGCATCGCCTGATCAAAGCCCCATTCCAGATTTCTCCCCCTTGAAAAATTTCATTAATCCATTGCCTATTAGGGTTTGTTTTATTGAACATGACATCTAAAAACCCTATTAAACTATAATAATTTTATGTTGTTATTTCTATATTTTGTTTTTGTACTTGAATTCAATAAGTCCATTTTGCCATACCATAAGACAGATACTCTAGCTGATGATACCTAAACGGTAACTTGGCACACTTTTTAATAAAAATTATTTGTCATGCAACTTAGCAAGCTTCATGTATTGACTGTAGAGCTTCTTGGGCATATCACCATCAAGCTTAGGAATGGAGGCTTTAAACAGAAATAATGTGAATGGTGGCATCAGAAATATGGGGCAGAAGGGTTAATAACAATTAATAGTCTTTGTTGATGAGGCCTGCTGTGTGAAGAGCCTCAATTTATTATGCAAGCTATAATTTACCATATTTTAAAAGCTCCAGGGCACATGAAAAGCTTTAAAATTTTGATGTAATTTTGGGATAGAGGGGTTAAAAAGGGATAATTTGCCCGCGTCAGTGCATGAGCATCCCACGGCAAACACAAACTCTTCATTATTAGTTTCGCTTCTTAAGTGAAGACATCTGAGAAATTAGGTCAAGACATATTGTTAATGAGCAGTGTAGGGTTTTTGTTTTAAAAATAGCTCAAGTGTGCCATTCTAATGAAGCCTGACAGTCAACTCTTTTTAAAGTCTAAGACTTATTCAAGTATTTTATTTTATTTTATTTTAAGGGTGCATAAGACTTGTTTAGTTCCAAAAAGTAGAGAATCCATCCTGTGTTATGAGGTGAAGGGACTTATTGAATCAAAGTTACCAAATGGAGATATAGAAAAAAGGTGTAACTATAAAAATGATTTAGGGGTACTTATATGTTACTAGAAACAATATAATCCTCATAAGGTAAGGAGAAAGTTTAAACAATTGAAGAGAGTATATCTAAATGGCAGGCTCTTCATTGAATAGAACATCTAAATTTAATAAATGCCTTATAGCATAAGATATATAGGCAGTAATTTTATTTTGAATGACACATTTGGATAGAACTTTGTATCACCTAAGTCAATATTTAGGCAGATTACATATTTGTACCCTTTTTAATTATGGTTATGTTACAGCCTTGTAGTCATCTAATGGAGATGTCAACTAAAGTTCCAATAGCCCATTACTTTGGTTTTTTTGATTCTAGCCTGGATAATTTTGGCTAAGTCAGACAGGTGAAGAATTCTTAGTAATAATTGAACCTTACAAATTTTTGATTTATTCAAATAGACTACTGATGAGCTTTCTATAACCCCTTTCTTAGCCTAGGCAATAGTTTACTTGAAGGTTTCATTTACTTTGATATCTTTCTATAATTTCTGATACTCTGTTATCTGACAAGCAGTTTTATGTCATGTGGAGGGCTTACCAGAAGGGAATGGTGTTGGCATCTTAAACTACTTTAATGGCAAGTTGATGGTGAGATTTATAGAATGGAAAGCTCTTATGAAGGCAGAACTGGCGCTGATGAGCAGATTTGGGGGGCTGTAAAATTTCTGCATAATCAAGTATTGAGCTTATTGGAAAAGGTCAAAAATCATCTGTTATCCATTTTGAGATTAAGTGGATAATATGATGGGTAAACATGGGCTAGCAAGGGGAGCTGTTTGGCTCAGGGTGAAAGCAGTTGGACATCAAACTGCTGACCAAGGCAGTTAATATGAGCCTTAAGCAGCAATCTGCTTCATAAGATAATTGAAATCAAGGTTGATTAAATGGTGCAGAAGAATCAGAGCTCACAGTGGTTGAAGAAGGGTGGGAGGATCATACTGTCGGACATTTGCTCTCACAGCTGAAAAATAAGAATGTTTTAGGTCAAATTCTGCCAAAGAAGGGAAATGTCAGCCATTTGTGCTTTTCCTATGTTACTAACAGTTCATTTAATGATAATAAAATGATGATGTTGAGGATATCGGCCAAAATACCCTGGATGATTCTTGGTGGAACCCTGTTAATTGGGGTAAAACCACTTTGAAACCTGCATGGGCACCAAATGTAAAATCAAATGGTCATATTAATCCAACTACCCGACAGACCTTGGGGTGATCATCAGAAGGCACTCCCCAAACACCACAAAGCCCTTCAAAGTGCCTACGTGGGGACCCACCCTTTTATAGGCTTAGCGGGGATCCCCTGAGGTGAAAGAAATTTCTTGGATGGGGATTGGCTGAAGTTCATAAAATCGTTACTTCATGGGTATGTGTTGGCCAATCAAAATTCCCTTTCCATTGTTCCGCTGCACTGAAGCGAGTACCAAAGTTGTGATACGCTATTACCCCATATTTATAATTTGGATTAGGCTAAACTATTCCAAACATACCCTCAAATTTCCCTTGACCCTCGAAATCCTTTTAATACTAAATGGTCAGATGTTGAGGGGGTCATTTTTTCCTTTTATCGCACTCCTAATAAAATTCATAAAAATCCAATTTTATTAAGAGTTGTATATTTAACTTTAAATTCATCTAAAACCTTTTGTGGAAACCAGCCCGCGTGAAGCACCAGCGATCAAAAATCATCTGGTTTCCTACAAAATTGTGCTCACTACAGGGGATCCCCGTATAAATAGAATCATTGCTTTTAAGCAGCAACTCGCTAGCGCCTTATCCCATCTTGAAGAGCTGGAGCAGCGCCCTTTAAAACAGCCTCTAAAAGACAAATACACCCCTGGCAAAGGAAGTATTGCTACTTTCTTGTACGTTTATGAAGTTGCCAAGTATGGCACAACTGATAAACAAAAAGTTCAACACATCATTCCATGGATAAGCCGCCTAGCGCAAGAAAGGATAGTACCTTACCTGGACCCTTTGCACACTTGGGCAGAGGTGAAGGAAGCTCTTTTGGCTGAATTCGGATCAAATCAGAGTCTACTCAGGGAAAAACAGGCCTTTATGCGCCTTAGCTTGTATGAGGGTGAACCGCTCCTTGCTTTTGCCGAACAATTTTACCTCGCTGCACAAAGTTTAACAACCTCTAACATGCTCACCCTTCATGATGCTATTGACGCCCTGTTAACTGGGTTAGCTTCTCAGCCCTCTCTAGCCTGGCATATTATCTCAATGAAATGCCATTTCATAAATATCCGTGATCTAAAGGAGGCGTTAGTAAATGTTGCCAATTTCCATTCATGTGCAAAAACCAAGGATGCTGAAGTGAACCCTCTCGCTCTCACTATTGAGGAGCTATCACTAGTTGATCAGTTCGGAATAAACCCTCCTGTGCCTATGATCCCTACAAAACCTGCTCCCTCCATGTGACTTAAAAAGGTTAACACTTTTTCTTATGAATCAAAGCCCTGAAAGGTAGTAACAACCATCCGTCTGCACAAGCTCATTAAAGCTGCTGTGCCTACCCCTCCAGCTAAACTGGTAAAAGCGTGCCCTAAGGCTATTCAATCTCCTGTGGCCATCTCTCCTACCTCCATAGCAGCCTTGTCAGTTGTTGAGAATACCCTTGGGGATAAATCTGAGGGGGGTTATGACGAGGTTGGTTACTATATATAGGGAGCTCGCAGAGGTAGAGGTTCCTGGTCATTTGAACGCTGAAGGAGTAGACGAGACCACCATTTCTGAGGAAACGTACCTCAGTCAAATTCTAGGATGTCCAAAAGTGATTGACACTGCCAGCATGGTGACTAATTATTAGATGTCTTGATTTGACCTCTTCATCATGTTCATCTCATAAGATTCAACATGAATTATTACCCTGAGAATTCTAAAAACTCACCTCCACCTTACAGCTCAAAGAGGTCTTAGCTTTGTCGCCTAACTTTGGAGGAATGCTCACTAAGGTCAAAGTGGTCATTCAAAAGCTCTGAATACTGGCCATCCTGGACACTGGCTCCCCAGTCAACGTGATCTCCACTAAGCTTATCAAGAAGATAAAGCTAGCGCCTGAATTGGAGTACACACAAGAATTTGGAACCGCTGGCCCCAATAACACCCGTGCTATTGGGGCATATTCTTCCTTCCCATTCGAGTTGGGAAGTTTAAATTATCAGCCCCTGCTGTGGCTTTATATAACAACAGATATTATATGCTAATCAGCACCCAAAATTTATTATTGAGTATGAGGGAATAATCAACCTGAAGCAAGGTTACCTCTCATTACTCAACTATGAAGCACCATTATTAATATCCAATAAAGAATCCAGTAAGCACGAATAGTCTTTCCTGGTTGAATACCCCCTCTCAGCTATATCTTTGTCTTATACCACTTTGGGGCGCAACAAAAAAAAATTGCCCAATTCAGTGGATTATAGGGAAGGTATCCCTTTTTATTCTGCAGATGAGGTCATGATTAAGCCTGGTGAACAACAAGTGGTTGACACAAAAGTCACGCTTTAAATCCCACGCCACTGTTTGTTGCACCACATTAGTATTGAGGGCGTCAGTCTCTTAGAGCCTTGAGTATTGCCTGGCATCCTTGACTCAGCTTATCAAAGGCCCATTACTTTGCTATTGGGGAACCTCACCTCAAAGAACATAGTTCTAAAGAAACACCAGGAGATTGGCAGAGGCTTGTTAGTCCCTGTGGAGGACATTGAACAAATTCACTCCATTGGTTCCATGATGGATATGGGCCTGCCAACGGATAACCTGGTGTGTACCTTACCCAACGTCCATATCTCGGAAGAGCTGACCCCAGATGAGCTATAAAAAAGTTCACACTCTCCTCGACGACTATAATGACATATTCTCCAAATCAGATAATGACTATGGCCACATGAAGGTCTGGTGCCACTCCATTGATGTGGGTGATGCCCATCCCATTAGGTCAAAACCTTACCACAAATCAAAAGTGAAAGAACAGCAAATGAGGACAGAGCCTCAGCAGTTATTAGATGTGGTGTTGCTAGTTCCTTCACAAATCCCCTGTTCTTCCCCTCTCCTGCTAATAAAAAAGAAAAACGGAGGTCATCGGATAGTCATGGATTACCACAAGTTAAGTAACCTCACAAAAAGGATATCTATCCTCTCCCTCGCATTGGCAATGCCTTGGCCCAACTCTCTGGTTCTAATTTCTTATCTTCCATGGACTTAGCTAGCGGCTATTGGCAAATGGTTCTCTCCCCTGAGGACCAGAAGAAAAGTGTTCTCATTAACAGTATAGGTCTCTTCCAAACAACCTGATTACCTCAAGGGTTGTGCAACGCACCTGCAACTTTCCAGCGTGCTATGGACCATATTTATGCAGGACTTGAAGTTAGGTTGCGTTATCTTCTACCTCGATGACATCACAAAATTTCAAAAACTTTCAATGAGCATCTTGATCACCTGAAGGAGGTTTTTCAACGACTTTGTAAGTCGAATATCAAGTTAAAGCCCTCCAAATGCACTTTCTTTCAAAAGAAAAACTGGATTTCCACGGCCATTCCATTTCTCAAAAAGAATTTAACCAATCCAAGATAAAGATGAAGCCATCTCAAAAATGCCGCCACCTAAAATTCTATGGAATATTCAGGTTTTTTTAGGGGTGATGGGATGTTACCATCAATTCATCCCTAAGTTTACTCATCTCAGCGAGCTCTTGTCCTCCTATTAACCAAGAACACTCCTTTTCAGTAGGGTGCGGAACAGAAGGCTGATTTTGGGACGCTGAAGCAACTGCTGCAACAACGCCCTATCCTACGGCACCCAGATTATAATAAGCCTTTCATTTTATTCACTGACACTTCGGACTATGCCATTGGGGCCATCTTAGACCAATTGGATGAAAAAGATGTAGATCATCCTGTATCCTACTTTAGCAAGATGCTGTCAATGGCTGAATGTACTACAGTGTAATGAAGAAGGAGTGCCTTGCTGTTCTGTTAGCTGTAAAACACCTCCGCCCTTTCCTATATGGAACTACCTTCACTGTGGTTACTGACCACGCATCCCTAATATGGTTACAGAACATGAAAGATCCTACTAGCTGGTTAGCTCGATGGGCTCAAAAAAACCAGCCTTATGACAAGAAGATCGAACACCATGCTGGAACCAGTCACATGACTGTTGATGGGTTGACCCAGCTACCAGTCCTTCACTTGGATGAAAGTGAGGCGGAGAGGCTACATGACCTCTTAATGACCCCCAATTATTGGGAAGATGAGGATGAGCCTGTACAGAAAATGTTAGCCTGACACTCCCATAACACTAAAGTGGAGAACGGGAAGTTGTATAATCAGGTGGGGACAAAATGGCTGCCTTACCTTCAGCCCTCAGAATGTGTACCTGCTATCCTAGAAGCACACTATAGGTCATGGATGGGCCAAGAAAACTTACAAGTGGATTAAGGTTCAGTTTTATTAGGATGGAATGATGAAATCTATTGTTGATGTCTTGGGGGCCTGCCTTACATGTAAGAAGCAACATGGTTTCAAGACTAGATACCAGTATCAACCAACTACCCCTCAACAACTGTTCCACACTATCAGTTTGGATGTAGTAGGTCCTCTTCCTCAGACTACTATTGGCAACCGATTCATCCTGGTAGCCATTGATCATTTCACTAAATGGGTGGTAGCTGTAGCCCTTCCTGATCAAATGGCCAAGGCCACCGCCACCTTTTTACATCAACACATCTTCACACGTCACGGCTGCCCCAAGTACTACTCTGCAATACTGGTAAAAACTACACCTCCAGAGTAGTAAAAATCCTGGCCATCTCCATGAGGTGCTCAACAACTTTTCTCAGCTCTGTACAATCCATCTACCAACGGGACTGTGGAGCGAGCTAATGGAACCATGGTATTCATCTTGTGCAAAATAGCCACTTCTGAGCCACTTCACTGGGATCAATTCTTACCCAGTGCCCTTATGGCTTACTAGATCAGTTATCATCAGATCTTAAAATTGTCTCCATTCCAAGTCTTGTATGGGTGGAACCTGGAATACCTGCTCTTTTAGTTAAAGATGTATTCTCCTCTAGAGTTGAGGAACCCAAGAGTTAGTTATGAGCAGATTAGCTTTGTGCATCATCCAACTTCAATCTGAGGGTATGACTAATTTAGCCAAAACGGTGACTAAAGAAGGGCAGGCTGTCAATGAGCTCCGAGCCCCCCTCCTACATTCCTAGTGTCTGATATAGTATTATACTACCATAATCACATCACTCCTCATAGAGGTAAGCTTGGATTAATATGGGATGGTCCCTTTACCATCACTTACAAAAAGGAAATGAGTACTCTATCAAATCTTTAGCTACAGGTATTACTATCAATTGTGTACATAGCCATTTCCTTCAACCTTATTCTCCCCCCAACATTCTTGAGGCTGTGATGTTGGAAATTTGCCCTCACAGCTGAAAGGTAAGAATGTTTTAGTTCAAATTCATCCAAAGAGAGGAAATGTCAGCCATTTGCAATTTTCTGATATTACTAAGAGTTCATTTAATGATTTTAAAAATTATGATATTGAGGATATCGTCCAAAAGACCCTGGCCAATTTTCAGTGAAGCCCCGTTAATTGGGGTAAAACCACTTTGAAACCTGCACGGGCACCAAATGTAAAATTAAAAGGTTGCATTACTCTGACCACCTGACGGACATTGGGGAATCATCAGAAGGCACTCCCCCACTCCACCACAAAGTCCTTCAAAGCGCCTACTCAGGGACCCCCCCCTTTTATAGGCTTAGTGGGGTCCCCTGAGGTGAAAA
>JAKSZP010008363.1:0-70856 GCA_022478985.1 Massospora cicadina
TTATGTAGAAGGTTTGTTTTCAATATTTGATGTCCTTTTCTCTGGTATGCATAATACTTGATAGTCAATATTAGTATACAGATACAGCTCAGAAAAAATGTTGATATTAATAAGAAAATTAATTAAATTAATATAAATGCTAATTTGCACTTTAGTAGATTACATAACCTTTATTCTCTTAACTAAAATATGTTTTAAAAGCTTTGCAAACTTTACAAGAAAGTAAATCTAGTAAAGTTGTCATTAGTCCAGTGTAATTAGATTCAAGCTTATCAAAATACAGACTAGCATCAATATTCTTATCGTGAGCAACAAAACCAACTCTCTAATTTGTAATATTGTTCAAAGAATCTAGAGGGTGTGAAGCATGGTTATCTTAGATCTAGATGATCTTAACATTGAAGGTATTTGTTATATAATTTGGTATGTTAAAAATTTATATTAATCATGCCTATCTATGCTAGTTTAAGGATTATAGGTAAGACTGGTATGCTTTATTTCTAGTTGTGGAAGTTGATAACTTTATTATGAAACCATATTAATAATATAGCTTTGGCATCATAATATCTCAAATCATTTAGAGCCAATTATTGTCAATGATTTATACTTATATAATACACATGCAGCATAATTAAAAGCTTGCATCAAATAAACTAAAATCATAAAAAGTTGATTCAAAGCTATTTCTTTGGCAATTCCAGAATTAAGTTTATCCGGTTACAAACTAGTCTCACAACTTTAATCCATTGCTTTTAACATTTTTTTATAATTAAAAGTTATTGGTCATATACTGGACTAATCCTGAAAAACTTTGAATGGTACCTAAGTTAGAGAATCCTCTTAAAAAAGTGTTTTAAATTTGTCCAGTAGTTTCAGATTTATGTGTGAACAATAAAAAAATAAATACATGTTGAATTGAGAAATATCACCTTTTTTAGAGTTAGTTAAAGATGGATGATTGTAGATGGTGATCGGTAAATTTAGCATAGATTTAGTATTAAAATCAACACATAAAAATTATATTGACATGATATATGTCCTATGGCTATAAGGTATGTTTAAAATCCATGAAAGTATGAGATCATAGTATGACTGTAAGCCTTAGGGAACATCCCTGCAGCTAGATCAAGAGAAATAACTGAACTGTATAAAAAAGGGAGAAAGACAGTGGTTGTCCCTCCTTTTGCCCTAGTGATTTAGCGCATATGGTACATGAGAGGTGGGTAATGGCATATCCCCAGAAAATCATGGCTCTTCTGTTCATGCTAGCCACCAAAAGGTGATGGGTAAAATATAGAAGCTGTTAAAAGAGTTGGAGAGGGTAAAAGCAATTTCCAGTGGAAGGTAGGTAGCACAGAGCTCCAGGATGGAGTATCCAAAGGTTTGAGATCCACTGTGGAGGTCAAGTCAATTCCACTGAAAATAACAGCTGCAAATTATTACCAGGTGTGAAATTGTCCATCTTCCAAATTTCCCAACGATTTTTCAAATGAGCTCATCCCTGACAAGTAAGGGCATAATTAATCCTTTTTGAACCAATGGACCTGTCCATATGTGGCTTGGTCATGGGCGCAACCTGCCTTCTACTGGAGGCATTGTCATCATTGTGTCAAGTGCAGTCACTGCAGAATTAATAATCCTGCTAACAAATTTGATACCAATCCACCAAGTTAGGTTGTATATGAGTTTGGTATCAGAAAACCTTTTGGGATGACAATCTGGCAGAAATAAAAATGAAATATTCTTAATGGTAGTGCACTTAGCTCCAGTTCACCATTTTGCAAGCATTTAGGCAGCGGTCCCCAACAGGCACCACTATTATGTAATTTTCTTTTCCTTTCCACCAAAAGTTTTTCTGATACCAAACTCATATACAACCTAATTTGGTGGATTGGTATCAAATTTGTGAGCAGGACGATTCTGCAGTGACTGGATGATAAACCCTAAGTTGGTACAGCAGAATGGGCAGAATCTGCCAAGCCTAAGTATGAGTTAAAATTTTATAGCGCCTTGAGATGATGCAATATTGAATTAGAACAAATTGTTATTGAATAACTTCAATATGAGGTGATTATGATATATTTAGTATGATGTTTAGTGGTAAATTGCCTCAAATTAGGCGATTGTGAATTAATGAATGAAGAAATGCTGGAACCATTCTATATATGGCGAACTGAATTACTAAGCCAAGGAAATGAATTATCTGAAGTTGCTGAGATATACGTGAGATGAGACGATTGATAGGGGTTGTTATTGTTAAATTAACTGAGTGGAACAGCGAGGATCTGCTGATTTTAACAAGATAAATAAAAGAGTGTCGTAGGAGCAATAGCTCTTTAATTATTAAAAAGTTTATTACCTTGTTTGAAGAAAACAATTGTCATATTTTCAGACCTATTGCTAGTGAGCTTAACCCTGTGCAAAACTTCTGCGGCGTATCTCCAAGACACCGCCAATTTTATAAAAGTGGTGCTCACTACAAGTGGCCCATTCATCAATTACACAAAATAAATATCTAGTTGCTGGCCATGGCACATCAGGCTTACATGGACAAAGAATCTTTATGATGTACTACCCCAGTCAAATACGTGGAACTTAAACTTGCCTTAGATGCTGTTCTCAAAGGCAGGATAAGCTTATTCAGGAAATTTGTAGCAATAAGTTGCCTCTGTTTGATTGCAATAGGAATATTCATGGGTTCTCTAAGTAATTTAAGGTTGCAAAGGAAGGAGTTTCTGACTGGCAGAAAGTGAAACTGTTAATATTACCTTAAATGTTGGAAGTGCCAAATAAGTCACCAGTTATTTTCCAAACAGTTCCATTTAATACCAAGAAGTGAAAAATACTGTGTTACAGTTGTTTAGGGGTACTGCAAATATGTCACAGCAGAAGGCTGAATTTTTTACCATTGGGTTTTAGAATAATGAGACTCTCACTGCATCTGTTGATTGATTCACAGTGTAAGCCCATGTGCTAATTGGGGCAGGGATTTTATCCAAATCTGACATGTGCATTGCAATGACCTCTGCTGTGAAGCCATATCATGAGCTGTACAACTTCATGACCCTGATGTTGGATGAAGACATGCCCCTTGCTTAAAATTGTTTAGTTCTTGCGCTGCATACCTGCCAACTTCCCTTCACCTAGTACTGAGTGTAGCCCTTTCGCTACCATTGCCAGACCATTTTATTTGGGGATATACGCCTGTCCGGTTCAGATTCAGCCAAGCTACCCTCAGCAGTCAAACGTCCGCCCATAACCTGCTTATCATCTATGACCTAACTACTGCCTTGGGCCAAATTACGCTGTCTATCAGCAGTCATTCTATTGACCTGGTCCTATTTATGCTGATCACCTTTCATACAACTGTCTGTGTGAACCAACTTACAATTATCAAGGACGCAGGCCCTATGGGGTAAATTTTTTAATGTGGTCGCCCTGGGCACCTAGCATAAAGTTGCCCCAATCGATGGGTCCATTACATACAGCATGATTAATGCAATCAGGGAAAAGTCAGAGCGGAGTAGTGATGGGACTCTCTACCTCCGCTATCCCAAATTCAAACGTCCCACCTGAATCTACTGAAGTATATGTAGCGGAGGCCCTCCAGTATGATGATACATTCCTATGTCAGCAGAATGTTGGAGGAGTGATTATTGTGCAACAAACACATCCTGAAGCTGCGGCAGAAGAAGGATCTCAGATACAGCCCATACCATATGCTTGCCAGATGTTTGACCAAGTTTCTACTGACAAGTTGGACCCCTCTGCAGATTTGCTTTCCTTGCAAGGAGTAACCATTGCTCTTCCAGTCAACACTATCATCAAAAATACCCAAAAGTTGGTGAGGGGATTGCAAGTTTCCTTGGGAACAAAAATCATTATATGTCCATGCAGTACCCAATCAAGATGCATCATATTCAAAATGTACGTACTGTGACATTGGGGTAGCCAAAACCCAAGTCTGCGCTACAATAGATACAGGTGCCCCAGTTAACATAAGGTCAACTAAGTTGGTGGCTAAGTTGACATTAAAGCCAGATATAGAACATTGGATGGTATATGTAACCGCTGGAGCAGATACTACGGTCTCTGAAGGAGCATACAGCGCGTTTCCCTTGCAATTCAGGTCGATTGTCCTTTTAGCCCTGGCAATAGTGTTAACAAATTATAGTTATGACATGTTAATTGAAACTACTTTTATGCGGCGCTATGGGGATGTTGTTGATATGATAGAGGAGACGTTTGAACTTTTGGGGTAGCGGATCTAATTTACTTTACCTCCAGTGGAGTGCCAAACTGGTTTGGTGCACATGAGGCATATCAATCTGGCTTATAGTGATGGGACGATTCCAGTTCGCTATTATCAATAAAAAAGCATGACTCAGCCCCTTCCCCAGCAGATATATGAATATTAGCGGCTGCCTCTTCAAGCGGCTGGACCTATATCTATCCTTTCTGGTCACCAAGTAATTGTGAACACTGAGTTGGAGGTAGAAGTACCACACTGGCTCTATGGGGATGTTATGGGGCCTTATCAGCAATCACAGCTTGAGCCACACATGACTCCAGGCATTATACTCCTGGGACACAGGGAGATCAAGGTTTTACTCATGAACCTACAAACAGAACCATTGAAAATCCGCCGACATCAAATAGTGGCACATTTACATTTGATCCCTGTTGAGGAGGTCCTTCAGGTTCACAAGTTTGGGTTTGCTAGACGAATTTTATATATCTGTTGAACCACAGTCCGCTGTACTGACTGTGGTACTGCGTGATGATTTAATGGGATTATTGGAAGCACAGAAGGATTGAGCGATAGCTTTATTTAAAAAATATAAAGAGTTTTTTGCTGTCAATGACCAAGATTTAGGATGTGCGTGAGGATAGTCATTTGGTTGAAAACTGGGGATTATCCCCCCATCAGGTCACGACCAATCTGCCAATTAAGGGAAGCTGAGGAAGTAGTGACATTGGAGATTGACAAGATACTGGAGCATGGGATGCTTGAACCTTTGAAGAGTCCATGGGCCTCATCCGTTCTGATTGTAAAAAGAAGGATGGTACCAACTGGGTGGTAATAAATTACCAAAAGCTCAACAGTCTCACCAAAAAGGACTCATATCCCTTGCCACAGATTGATTAAGCGCTGGATTGATTAGGTGGAGCTCATTATTTCTCTGCAATGGATTTGATATCAGGCTATTGGCAGATCAAGTTACCCATGGCAGAAAAGGAAAAATGTGCCATTATCACATAAATGGCTTTTTTGCAACCAACCTGTATGCCACAAGGGCTGTATGATGCCCTGGCTACATTCCAACGGGCCATGGATACCATTCTCGGCGACTTAAAGCTGTCATACATCCTTGTGTACCTCAACAATTTAAATTCTTTTGCATACATTCTCTGAGCATCTTACCTACCTGGACGAGGTCTTCCGCCAGCTTGCGAAGGCCAATATTAAGATCAAGCCTCAAAAATGTCACTTCTTCAAAGAGTAGTTAGAGTACCTAGGATTTGTAGTAGATGCAACTGGGCTGAAGCCTCCACCAGCCAAGGTGGAGGCTATCCGAAAAATTACTACACCAAGCAGCAAATGTGATGTACAGGTATTTTTGGGGATAATCAGCTATTGCCACCGCTTTATAACTAACTTTAGTTTTATTGGAGGTCCGCTGTTTGAGTTATTAAAAAAGGATGCCGCATTTGAATGGATGGAACGCTGACAATGCTCTTTCAATTCACTATGAATAGCGCTGATCAGTGCACCCATGTTCATTACCTGAACTTCAATAAAGAGTTCATTGTACAGATAGATGCGTCCCTTTCTGCTGTTAAAGCAGTTCTGTCTCAAAAAGATGACGAATGGGAGGAGCACCCAGTAGCATACTGCAGTCAAAGTCTGAATTGCCATGAACGTAACTATACACTGACTGAGCGGGATTTCTTAGTGGTGATCTACGCTTATAAGCAATTCAGAGTATATTTGCATGGCATAAAGTTCAAAGTTGTAACGGATCATGCCTTGTTATGGTTGCAGAATCTCAAGGAACCTGAAGGGCGCCTAGCCCGATGGGCCCTCAAACTGCAGGCTTACAATATTAAGATTTTTCACTGACCAGGAGCCAAACACCAGAATGCAGAATGCTTGTTGAGATTACCAACAATTGCAGTGATGGCGGATCTAAGCAACATCATGTACGATAAGATGCTTAGCAGTAAGTATGACAATGAGCCACCACAAGTCATAAAAGCATTGAATGAAATGCGAGCCAATACTTTCCAGTGGAATGGTGAGTTATATAAGCGGACTGGTGATTCAACAGTGAACTTTTCGTAACCCTTGGCACAGCCTAATATTATCATAAGCGCACATAGGGCCATCAGACGTGGCTGTGTGCGCAAGACAATGGAATTGTTGCAGCCTTGGTAATACTGGGAAAGCATGAACCTCGATGTGCTTGATACTATCTCCTCCTGCCACCAATGCCAAGTGGAAAAGCCGTTCTGCCAGAAGACCTTGTACTGGTTAGGGAAGCCACACTTTGCTTGGCATACAGTTTCCATAAATGTCGTTGGCCCTCTGCCAACGGGAGCTAACTGGTTCAAGTACATTTTGGTGGCAATTGACCACTTAAACAGGTAGGTTGAAGCAAGGGCGATATGAGATTTGGGAGCAGTCACGGTGGCCAAATTCATAATGGAATGCATTATCCAGCGGCATGGCTGCCCTCAGTTCCTCCTTACTGATAATGAAACTAACTTCACTTCCCATATTCTCCAAAATTTTAACAAGCTGACGGCCATCCATGAAGTTCTGACAGCCCCATAACACCCCAAGTCCAATGGAATAGTCGAGCAGGTCAATGGGACTTTAGTGAACATACTCCATAAATTAGTAGTGGATCGACCCTCAGATTGGAGTTCCCTTCTGTCCACCGCCATCTTAGTCTATAATATTAGTTATAATTCCACCATGGGGAAGAGCCTCTTCCAATTACTGTATGTATGACATCCTGCTCTTCCAGAGCTGCTATACACTTGTGTAAAAGATACTGGCAGAAAGTATCCCCAACGTTATTTGATGACCCTAGCCGACACATAAACCAATTTGCAAACTGAAGCATACTTGTTCAGTTCAGCCAATAAGATTAAGACTCGAACTTCCAAAAAGGTATGGCATATAAGGTTAGCCCAGTTCAAAGATGGAGACATGGTCTATTCCATAATTAATATGGTTTTAGGCTGAAGCATAAGTTGGCCTGTATCTGGATTGTCCCATTTGAAGTTATTGAGAAGACATGTATGGATGCATATACTATAAAGGACCCCATGAGCGGTTAAATCATCAACCATTTGCACGTGAAGTTCCTTGAGCATATAAGCATTAGGAGCCTTATTGTCCAGTTAAGGGGGGTAATGTCGCAATTATGATATGACTGGATGATAAACCCTAAGTTGGTATGGAAAAATGGGTAGAATCTGCCGAGCCTTAGTATGAGATACAATTTTATAGCGCCTTGAGATGAGGCAATATTGAATTAGAACAAATTGTTATTGAATAACTTCAATATGAGGTGATTATGATATATTTAGTATGATGTTTAGTGGTAAATCGCCTCAAATTAGGCAATTGTTAATTTTATAAATGAAGAATTGCTGGAACCAATGAAATATGGCAAAATGAATTACTAAGCTGAGGAAATGGTATTATCCGAAGTTGCTGAGATATAGTTGAGATGAGACGATTGATAGTGGTGGTTTTAGTTTAGAGTGATCAGAACAGCGAGTTTCAATGTATTTTATAAAGGTAAATAAAAGACAGTCATAGGAGCAATAGCTCTAAATTATTAAAAAAGTTAATCACCCTGTTCAATGACAACAATTGTCATATCATCAGACCTATTGCTAAGTGGGCTTAACCCTGTGCAAAACCCCTGCGGCGTATCTCCAAGATACTGTCAATTTTATAACTGTGAGTTCAGAGTTCCATTTTTATTTAGTGGAAATGTTTTTCAATTATGGAAATTCTTAGCTAGTCCTCATGGATTTAACGTTTTCCATCCATCAATATGGATGGCTGTATTTGAGATATTATAGCTGAGGTTTTGGGTGGTTACTCACCCAGAGCTCTAGGCCAGTCTTATTATCAACATGCTCCATGACATACTGGAGTAACTCTTATTTTCATCCATCTTTATCCTGCCCATGGGTGGGTGCTGCGTTAGTTTGGTTATACAAACAAAAAGTTCACCTTTCAGCTAGAGTGGTGTATGTCACAAGGTTGGTCCATTCTGTGGATCATTGCAATTATGTTGGGGCTTGACATCTTCTCTGGCCCAAACACCAGAAGAGTCTACCCCTGGGTCAAGTTGAGGTGAAACCATGGTTTCCTTTTTTCCTCAAGGAGGCGGGCAGGCATGGATTATAAGTGTGAGGGTGTTGTTTGCTACTAGGGTTGTTAGTCTGCCCCCTCATCCCACTATCGGGGTTCCAATACTTTTATTCTACCATTCAACATTGCCACTTCAGGTGAGAAGGTGTACGTGAATCTGTTTGTGTCCCAAATGTCCCTATGGGAAGTGGAACAATATAGGTTTGTTCAGATGGTGGTGGACATGAGCTCAGGTCCGCAGCTAGACTAGGGGAGGGTTTGGTGTATATCCCTTCTCTCCAGAGTGAGTCTTGCACCTTGGCGAAGTAACAAGATCAGGATTAGTTTTTATTGCAAATCAAGATCCAGTTGGACGCTCACGTGGCCTCCATTAAGGCTTTTGATGACACAGGAGCTATTAGGAACTTTATGAGTCTGCATGTTGCACAGGGGCTAGATCTCAATTTGGATATAGGGTCTTCAGTTTTGAGTACATCATCAGCTTTAGTTACTTGCTACCTGGTGCAGTGCCCTGTACCATTTTCAGTGCATGGGTTTGGCTTCTGCGAAGAGTTTACTGTGGTGCCAGATTATTATTTCCTATTTTTTCTGAAATTAGTTGGTGGCGGCGGCAACAGGATTTTATCATCCTAGAGCCCAACCTTTTGTTGTTTAAAAATCTCATGTGAGGGGTAAGATTCCGTTGATCAATACTTCCTCTCCTGTTAGGGCGGTGGGATCAATTGCTGCAACGCCATCCCTCACAGTTCTGCCAGCAGATTTACCCTATCTTGGCCGGTTCAAGTATATCCTTGACATTGGAAAAGCCAACCACCTTCCCACTCACTCTGAGTATGATTTAGCCTTCTTCTTGACAGTAAATGTAATCAACATTGACTGTCCCTTATAACCTTACACAGTGCAGGAAGTTAAGGTCCTGAGGTGTAGTTTATTGACATGATCACAAAGGGGTGGGTTTTTAAGGACTTCTCACCAATTGCCTCTCCCATAGTGTTTTCTCAAAAGGCTGATAGCACCTTGTGGCCCTGTGTGGACTATGGGCATTTGAATAAATGTTCACGATCCCTACCCCCTTCCCCTTGAGCAGATGATTAGCCAGGAAGTTGCAAAATCCTGGGTGTTTTTGAAATTACATCTCATGAACACATTCAATCAGATTTGGGTGGAAGAAGGTCAGGAGTGGCTTATGAAGATCAATAATAGAAGAGATATCTTCCAGTTCCGCGCAATGCCTTTTGACTTAAAAACTGCCTGACACATTCCTGCAGATGATTGATAATGATCTGGGTAAACTACGGTTCTTCTGTGCGATGGTGTATATTGACAATATCCTTGTACATTCTCCCACTCTTGAGCAACATGATTAGAACCTGAAGGCGATGTTGGCTGCTCTGCACATTGCTGATCTCTATGTGAAACCCTTTAAGCGAAAGTTTTCCAAGAATTAGGTTAGCTTTTTAGGTAAATTGGTCCTAAAGCATGGGTACACAATTCCTCCCAGAAAGTTCAAGCCCATCCTCTTGTGTCCCACACCACCACCCAGAAGCAAATGTGAAGCTTCTTAGGAACCATCGTCTTTTTGAAAAAAGTCTCCTGTCCACTTGTAGCTAAAACACTGCTGCGCCCCTTTACGGGTAATAATGTACTATTTTAATAGATGGCGGAATGCCAACAAGCGTTTGACGCCATTAAGGAGGTGTTTATGCACACCTATGCTCAATCATGTTGATCAAAATAAGCCTTTCATTATCACATGTGATGCACCTTCAGCCGCTGTGGTGCAGTGTTGCTTCAGAATCAGGATGGTTTGTAACATTCATTCGCTTATATCTTATGCAAGTTTGCTTAGTATGAACAGTCATAGTTCATTTATGATAAGGAGTTGTCTGCTGTGGCATGGTCACTTATGCATTAATAGTACTCCTTCAGGGCATGTGACATGAAGTGACCATGTTACTTATCATCAGGTTCTCATGTATTTCCACAAACTGCAGAAGGCTGCCCATATCAGGCCTGAACATATCTTGATCTTTGAAGTTTTAGTTTTAAGGTATGAATTTGTCAAGAGATCATTGAAGGTCCTCCCTAATCTTCTGAGTTGCAACCATTGTTGGGTCTGACGGCGGCGGAAGAAAATGAGCTTACCACAGTAATTCCTCCATGACAGATTCTAGCCATTGTCCTCCCTCCAGTTTTCATATTGGAGTGGGGTCTGGACGCTCCATTAATCAATAGGTATTTGTTGGTTAGACAGCCTTCATGGAAAAGTTGGAGCTAATTGACCAGCTTGGACTCCCAGTTCATTGATGGACGCAGTATTTTTCAGCAGAAGGGATGATTCTGTTTAGGTCAAAATTGGGGTTACACCCCATCTTTGCGACAAAGTGATTCAGGCTCACCATGAACCTCCAGCAGTGAGCCACCAAGGTAATAAAAGATGTCTTGACCTGGTAAAGCGGATGGCAACTGGCCAGGAATCTCTAAAGATATTCTGGAATGGATGCTAGCTGTGTATTGTGCACGCGGATGAAATCTGATAGCTCCAGGAAGAATGGCCTTCTCCATCCCTTGTAGCAGGCTGAGGGTCTATGGACCATGGTATCCATCAATTGCATTGATGAGCTCCCCTAGCTAATGGTTACAATGCCATTATGGTCAGTGTAGACTGGTTTACCAAGTTTTCTTTCTATATCTCCTTGTTCATCCACTATCACCCCTGAGGAAACCTCACGGCTTTTTGTGTTCAGTCTTCTTGATGTTTAAGTTGCCGCAGGAAATTGTGAGAAAACGGGGCCACAGTTTATAGCGTGCTTCTGGATAGCTCTTCTGGTTATCTTGAAAATTCAGCCATGCTATTCCACCGCGTACCACCCCCAGTTAGATGGTCAAACAGAGTGGGGTAACAAGGTCCTTGAACACTATCTCTGGTTTTACGCCACTGCTGCGCAGGATATTTGGGCGGATGTGCTTCCATTAGTCCAGTTTGCTTATAATAATGCCTACCATGTATCCACAGGATTTTCACTTTATGAGGCTAAGTTAGGATATACCCTTCATCTTCTTATGGTCTGTGCCTTCTCCCAGAGGTCCCTTCAGTGGCGGAACATGTGCAGTGGATCTGGAGCACTTAATCCCTGGTCTGGGAGCATCTGACCAAAGCCATCAGTGATTACGAGTGGTTCACAGATCAGAAATAGCTTCCCGCAATGAGATCATGGTGGGTTCTTTGGTCATGTCAATACCTGCCATCTGCATATGAAGGTGCCCTTACGTAAGTTTTTGAGCAACTTATTGGTCTCTCATGAGGTCATGGGTTATTTGGGGAATGGCGCTTTCAAGTCGCCGCTTTTTACTCATTAAAAACAGCACATTTTTACGCTTTCCAGTTGTCACCATTTAAAGGCATGCCACCTGTGGATCCTGAGCCAGTAGTGATCAAAGACTCGGAGGAGGTTAAGGTGGAAGCTTATTTTGTCATCTCATTGCTCACGTCACTTGGTGCAGTACTTGATGGCATGTAGAGGCTTTTCTCATATGAGAACAGCTGGGTTAGTGCTTGAAATTATGAGAATTGTCAAAAGTTGTTGGAAGCCTTCCACATGGCGCACCCAGATGCTCCCTTCCTCCCCAAAAGGTTACCTCCATCTTTGCAATCAATCTCACAAATGCGCACAAAAATGTTGTGCTGGCCTAAGTTTTAGGTATAGGTGCTCCACCATCCTGAAAATAGAAGGGTAATATAAGCTTTGAGAGACATCCCTGCAACTAGATCAGGATAAATTTCAAACCCAACAAAAAAGGGGAGAAAGCCAGTGGCTGTCCCTCTTGTTGATCTAGGTGATTTACCCATGTGGTAGATGAGAGGTAAGTAATGGTGTATCCACATCAAATTATGCCTCTTCTGCACATGCTAGCCACCAAAAGGTGATGAGTAAAATCAGAAGCTGTGCCAGGAGGTGGTAGAGGATAGAAGCCATTGCCAGTGGAAGGTAGGTAGCAAAAATTCCCAGGAGGGAGTGTCCACAGGTTTGAGTTCCACTGATGAGTTTAAGTCACTTTCCACTGAAAATAACAGCCGCAAGTTAGCCTTAGGCGTGAAATTGTACCTCTACCAGATTTTCCCAACAATCTTCCAAATGAGCCCGTCACCACCATTATGGCATGGTCAATCCTTTTCTGACTCATTGGAGATAGACATATATGGCATGCCGTGGGTGCAACAAGCCATCTGCGGGAGGCATTGTTGTCATTATGCCAAGCACAGTTGCAGTAGAATGATTTGACGCTAATGAATTTAATGACAATTAACTCAGTCAGATCAGATCTAAGTTGGTATCAGAAAACATTTTGGGATGATGATCTGCTGAAAGTGTATTGTGATTGGCTACTAGGCGTCAGGAACAACTGTACAGGTTGAGATTTTTTATATACTAAAATAGGGAACTGTTCAAAGACAGGAAACCTATAGTAAAGTAAAAAATTTTATTGTCAAAGGTCTTTATTATATAACTAAAATCAACTAGGTGAAAGAAAAAGATCCCCATAACTTTGCATTCCAATCATAATGAACTTTAAGATAGAGTACCAGTTGCGAATATTTATCCTAAAAATGGTAGACATTATTAGCTTGGATTGTTGTGGATAAACCCTTGACGATTGTTTTACGCCTGCAGGTCAAAGAAGAAAAAAGAAAGTAATAATGAAAAAGGTATTCAATTTATGATGCCAGAATGTCTTATAATTTGATAAAAAGGGATTAAAGGAAGATTGCTAGTAAGTTGGTAATAATTTGATCATCAATACTTATATAGCTACAAATTTAAACTTGGGCATGAGGGCAAGGTAATTAGTCATAACTTATTCTAATGAATTACTAGAAATGTCTGGACAATCCGCCATAACTTAACGCAACAGATAGATGTCTGCAACAAGGTCCAAGTAGTCAAATCCTTAGTCTAAAATGAATAAAATAATAAATGGAATGGTTGGTCAAACCAGATTGCATCTTCCCCTGCTTGACCAGACATTCCTTTACAGAATGAGAGGGGCTAGATTGTGACTATAAGGGTTAGGCCGCTAGGCTAGGAAGCACATAAACATAAGCGATGATCTTATGTTTCTGAATGTGCACTAGATAGAAGTAGGTGTTTTCTAATGACACCTTAATTTCTCCATGGTGCAGGTAAATGGCCCAGAGGCGGCAGCGGATGCTTTTTAAATCGGTGGAGTGACAGAAGGGCCTTACTATACATACCTTTGGGAATTTTTAAAGTAATGTCCTTTCCAATAAGGGACTGATGCCCTGGGTTAATAGTGTGTTTTTGTACTGTGTGGAGGGGAATTCCATCGCATTTTAAACCAGTGTGGCAAATTTAGAGGACTTTGTCTCCCCTTACAATAGTTAATTGGAACAATATCCCCTTTATGTTCAACATTTACAATCAAGGAAGTTTTGGAGGTATATCCAGGAAGAGTAATGGATTAAACTTCCGCTGGCATTGGGAGCTGCATAGCCACAGTATGCGCGTTATCCTCCGGGCTATACTCCCCATCTGATGAGAAATCTGGTGTGGATTCATCAGATGATGGTAGACCAATCTTGACGGAATCTTCTAAGCATTCCATAATTGTGCCTGCCAGGCTGGGCTCATCATTAGTGGAATTCTAATTATAATAAAGAGCAACATGTTGTCTGCCTACTTCCAATGTACTATCCTTGAAATTGGCTTAAAGTCCATATTTCTTCATAAAGGAGACCCCAGTAAGCAAGTTCTAATTGTCATGTACTAAGACAATGGCGGGATTAGAATAAACTTGAGTGCCAAAACCTAGCGGCAAGAAGCTATACTCTTATAGTGAAGTTGTGGCATTGAAGCCTGCAGTATTATAAACTTTACAATGATTAATATCAGGTTTGGTCGCCAGTGTTTCGATGAGTTTAGAGGAAATAATGTTGTTGGGAGCGCCACTGTCCATGATGTCCTGAACTGGTTGTACACACTATTATCCACATAAGGACCATTAGCGTTATTTCTGGGATGATGAGGGTGTGAATGTTTATGGTATCCGCTTGACTCAAGTAGTCAAAAAATCATTAGCCTTTTTGGCTGTGAAGCTGTAACAACCATGACGGTGATATTTGTAAATGAGGTTCTCTAAGGAAATGCTATTACATTATGGTATTGTTAGTTGCAGGGATTATTAAAGGTTTGCGGATGTAGTATATCTCAATTTTACTCTGCCTGTACTTTTCCCAAGTCCTTGTCAGTGGTCGTGGTATTGAATGAATACTTGACTCTCTTTTGGAGGGATTGGTATTAGGGGTGCCAAAAATTAGGGC
Organism: Massospora cicadina; assembly: GCA_022478985.1. NCBI lineage: Eukaryota > Fungi > Entomophthoromycota > Entomophthoromycetes > Entomophthorales > Entomophthoraceae > Massospora > Massospora cicadina. Next base: position 14,742 of record JAKSZP010008363.1, read on the forward strand.
ACAGCGCCAGAGGTAATTTCAATATTTCAGTAATGGTAGTGTTGGAATGCAAAACTGGGTAGCATTGCCCAATACAATTATATGTGTGTCTTGCAGGCGTGGAGGAAAGTGATCTGAGCGTCATAAAGACTCAGACTTGGGCCCCATATAACATTTGAGCTATATAATAGAATATTTCTGCAAAGGCTAAAACATCCTCTCCAATCCTAAAGTTAATGGATAGGAAGTCGGTTTTCTGGCTTATAATAAGTCCAGCCCCTTCCCCCTAAACTCATACAATAATCGTGTTTTTTCATTAAGATATGACATGCTGACTTTGTTATTTTTGGCAGTACCAACTCCTGGCTATAAGAATCCAGCAAGTTCATCAGTGTAGCCAATTAAGTGTGGTCATTAGTATCTCCCATTGTGATTTTAAATAAAAGTATGAAGGTATGGATATTGCCATGCCTATCAAATTTGGGCGGATTGATGGGGTTAACTGGGGGAGAAAAGGTCGGTGTAACTTGAGGGGACAGTGTAACTTAAGGGTTGGGGTTAGGGGGCGACAGCAGTTGAGGAAGAGCTGGCAGCAGCATCTGGTAAAGGTACAGTAGTTAATACACTGGGCACCATAGCCCCAAATTCATCCATAGAATCGTTGGAGGTAGAATCTAGAGAATCAGCTGGGCAATGTACTTGTCTATACTTACAAGTGGCATGCTTAATATCTTGTCGCAGTTGTTTTACTACCTTAGTGAACTTTTACCGTTCTGCCGCCATTTTTTGTTCAGCCTTGTCCAGTTTCTTGATGGAACAACTCACTTAAAAATTTAAGCCTTTAATCTCCTGGCCCTGAGTCCAAACCAGGAAGCGTAAAGCTTTCAACTCTTGGTAGATTTCAGAAATATCAAGAACTGTTTCTTCCATGGGTTCAATTGTAAATAATGTTTCAGTCAATTTGGACGCGATGCTTTTTCTTGACAGGCCCTTCCCATAAACAGGTTTCTTATAAGGAATATAAGGCAGGTCGCCTCAATGTCATCACTAAAGAATCGCATGTTAAGAGGTTTTTTGTAATTGAAATGATACCAAAATTGGCCCCTGTAGTGAGCACCAAATGGTGTGATCAGCGCTTATGCGTCAGAGCACAACGGCAAAGGGTGGAACTTTTTATAATAAAATCAGGGGACTGTTTGAAGAAAGTAACTTTATAGTAAATTAGTAAAGATTTTATTGTTAAAGATCTATATACAATAGGTAAAATCAGCTAAATAATAGAAAAGGATCCCCATAATTTCGCATTCTTATCATAATAAAATTCACACTAGATTACCAAGCTGTGAATACTATTCTGGAAACTTTAGACATCATTGGCTTGAATTTTTTGTAAATAAACTTTGATGATTGTTTTAAGCCAGCAGGGCAACGGAGTAGTTAGAAAAATAATAAAAAAGAGGATTAATTTATGATGCCAGAATGTCTCATAATTTGATTGAAAAGGATTAAGGGAACTTTGCTGGTGAGGTAGTAAGGATTTGATTCTTGATAGCTATTCAACTACATTTATAAAAGTGGGTATGTGAGCAAGGTAATTCGTCATAACTTAAATAATAATTTATCAGCAATGAAGGACAATCCGCCATAGCTTTTCAACATATAGATTTCAGCAACAAGGCCCAAGAAATTAAATACTTATTCTAATATGAATAAATTAACAAATGGAATGGTTGGTCAAATTAGATTGCAACAAACTAAATTATGAAATATTTTTGATGGTAGTGCGCTTATTTTTCAGTTCCCCATTAAGTGAGCATTTAGGCAGCGGTCCCAACAGGCACCACTGTCACTCCATTTTCTTTCCATTTCCACCAAAAGGTTTCAATAAAAATTTCTTAAAAGTATCCAAATTTATTTGTGAGTTTCAGAGGCCCATTTCTTATTAATGGCATTGATTTCCAATTCTGTAAATCCCTGGATAGTCCTTGTGGCTGCCTTTTTCATTTTCCATTCATTTATATGGATGGCTGTACCTGAGGCATTCTGGCTGGGGTTTTAAAATGATTACTCATCTGTAGCTCCAGTCCAGTCTTATTTTTATCATTACACTCCATGACAATGATGAGCTTAAATCATTATAGATACTATCATACTACAACTATGACCAATAATTCAACTAGAATTAAAATAAAGTGTTGAGATGTCAATAAGTAAATTTAGTATAGCTTGACCAATAGATCAACCAATCAAAATTATATATATTGATATGATGTATGTCCTATGGCTAGCTGATGTATTCAAAATCCAGGCCTATATGAGATCATGGCATGATGAGCTAAAATTACTCCATATGGGTATAGTTTTTGCATAATTTGACCAATAAAATCAACTAGAATTAAAAGTATAAATTATTGTAGATGGCGAGAAGTAAATTTAGCATAGATTGACCAATAAAAACATACAATTGACATTTATATATATATTGACATGATATATGTCCTATGGCTGGGGGTATATTAAAAAAAGTATGAGGTCATATCATGATGAGCTCAAGTCATTACAGATAGCTAACCTCTTTACATAATTCTTAAATTCAGCTAGATTTAATTAATTGAATTATTTTAGATGATGCTCATTACTTTGAAGATTGACCAAGTAAACCAGCTAGATTTAATAAAGTGAATTTAATGTAGATGGCAATCAGTAATTTGCATAAATTGACCAATAAACCCAACTAGATTAAATAAAATGAATTATTGTATTTTGTGATCAGTAATTCTAACATTAGATGATTAACCAATATAAAAAACTAGATTTACTCAAAATAAATTATTGTAACTGACACTTAGTAAATTTAGCATAGATTGACCAATAAAATCAACTAGATTTTGTCATAATTTATGGTAGTTGGTGCGTGGATGAGGCTGTGACTGGTGCAACTAGTCATTCCTCAACCAATGGAATGTGTGCAAACTATGTACAAACTGGCAGAGGTACAGGTAACCAGTCCAATATTGATGGGGGAAAATGAGGCCCTTTTTATAGTTGAGGGAGCAAAGAAATTTTCAGTTAAATTTAGTGACATCATGAGCAATTATTTATAATTAGTATGGAATGATACCATGAGAGATATTTCTCACCTTGAGGAGTCAGATGAGTTGATATATGAAGATTCCATTGCTGCTGAAATTTCATATGAAAATCACACCCCTTTTATACCTTCAGGGTTCAAAGTAATTTTCATTTCGCCAGTGACTAAACAATGAGCAAACTGAATTATGCCAATGTGAGCATCCAAGGTTTAAAGGTGAATATTACCAAGTTGGGAAACTATCTTATTTTGTGAGTCACACAAAGTCACAATGCAAAGTGCATCATAGGAGTGCCATCGCTTGAATCAAAGATGAAACATGAATTACTGTATTTGGTAATTAACTAATTCAGAAGAAGATAATATGGTCCAAAACCCAGAAGTGGGACTAGTACAAAGGCCCCTGAACATACAGGTTCTTAAGTAACCACTGTGAGATGGAGCTCCCAGTTACAAGATTTATCCCCAATGGACAAAGCTACTAAAGCAGCAGCCAGAAGAAGTCTGACTAGAGGTTCTTGAAAATCTTCATAAATAAACCCCCAGAGTCCCAAATATATCTCTTTATATTATTTACTTTATATCCTAAATTTATTTATTTGAGGCAAGCCAACCGGGGGACATACATTACCAAAATAGAGAAAGAAAGTATTGACATGAAACCTGAGCAGGGTCAACTCTGTCATAAAAAGTTTTTTCACCTCCAGATTGGGACTCAGATTTTTCTGGTTACGTCATGGGTAAGGTTTTCATGTTATAATACCTACTAACCGCCAATAGTTTCCTTCAGCTGGCACCCCAATCGATGTGCAAAGGGTGGGAATTGAACCTGCAACCTTCAGGTTGGTAGCTGTACGCCCTACCAACTTGCCTTCCACCCCCTGTATCCTAAAGTTCCCTTGAAGTATATAGTACTTGTCAGAGACTGGTGTATTGCTGACCTGGTTGAGGGTAGCTAACATTGAGCTAGCATAACCAAGAAATTTAAATCAGTATGACAAAGATACTAGAGATGTCCATGTATATGTAATGGTGGGTAAGCTGGTATGGGAGTTGCCCAAAGTTATAAATTTAAAAGGGGAAAGTTGGAAAGGAGTTTCTTGTAGGCTGGGGTGATAGATCAGTATTGATGAAACTTTAGTAAATAAACTTAATAGTGTTTGAATGATCAAGAATACTTTGTTGACCACAAAAATTAACCAAATGAATGCCTTGGTTTTATATACCATCCAACTTCTTGGAGTTATCTAAGTCTAATTAATTTTATAACAATGCACTATTCTTCTCTGAAGCTTATGGATTGCAACTTGCATATGATTTTGGAAGGCAGTGGGTATCTTAGTCTCATTGAAAAATCGTTTTGGTGCATTTATTTGACGCAATATTCTTGCAATTAAGGTAATTTACATGATTAATCAAACATTTTCACTAAAAATCATCTGATATGCAATGTTTAATCTAACAATATCACATATCCTCTTGATCTGTTGGATGATATCTGTAATCTCAGGAATTCCACTATTGTCAGGATTTACCCTGACAGTACTTCAAATTTTATCTTAATAAAAACCTTTCTACAAAATCTCAAGTTTATCCTTTTGTTTGCACCTTTGTTTTATTAAATGTAGTAACTGCCAGTAGCCAGTCTGGGATTAAACAAATACTCTGTGTTTAATACCAGTCTGAGACCTGCCCTCTTTGGAAGAATCTACTCTCTTTCAAGGATACCTAGGTGCTGATAACGCCAAGGGAGAGGTTTAAAAGCTTCCCGTTAAGTCCTGAAGACTAACGCTTGTCAAGAATGTCTAAGAGTGTCAAGAAGAGCACCATAGGCATGGGCTGTTTATATAAGCAATTGATGCTACAAGGGTAGCATCAAAGGAGTATTTGCTTAGCAAGAGTGATTATGACGTTAGTGAAGGTTGTAAGGTGCTTAATCTGCGTGGAGTAGACCCCCTGAGCAACGAGTCAGCCTCTAAAGTTAAGCGAGCCAAGGTTGGTGTGCTAAATTTAGTGCTCACTAAAGGGGTGACACAATCAGGCCCTAGAGATGATCACAATAGTTCTCATAAGAAAGTTGATGATGATCCATAAATGGAGGTATATCACATTGAGAGGATTCTTTTAAATTTCTGGTGAGGGAGGAGAATACACTTAATACTATACTTTGTGCCCTGGAATTTGAAGTGCACAGTACTCATTAATATTGAAGATTTCAAGGAAACTGCTAGAAGAGCTCAAATTGCCTCACTACCTTATGTGAGAGGACCATCACCTAGTGTCAAATTGAAATCAACACTTAAGAACTTTAAGGAGAGACTTGTATTCCTCAAAAAAAAAGAATGTCAAAACCATCACTGCTTTGAATGAATTGAAGAGCGCTTGGAACAAAATGACATTATGCTGTTTTCAATGGATAAGAATATAGAAGATCAGAAGGCACAGATGCATACTGTACCGGAGCCTACCTCTACTCAACCCATAACTTGACTGGAGGCACCTATGTGGACCGCTCAAAGAAATGTACCACAAATGATCAGAACTTGTACCTAGCTGACAATGATGCATGCCAATCTTGTTGAAGAGGATCCTAAATTAAAGCGTACTTCAAAACCATGTATAAACCTGGTGAGGGGACAGTTGCAGGTTTCCTCCAGATGTACAAAAATAGTATGGATGGCACTATCTTACCATAAGGCTTGCCATGTATAAGGATGAATGAGCCGCGATGTTGTAAAATCAGCGGAATTGTTTAAAATATGCTGTAAGGGCTTTTTGCACAGGGTTGACCCACTGAGCAATTGGAATGACAATGTGAAGATTGTCAGCCCCTTAAAGCACATTTAAATAATAAATATAATAAAAGGGAATAATATCCCTGAAAACTATTCTTTTTATTGTAAATAGCTAACAGATCCTTCCTAGTCCACTTACTATTTCTTCTATAAACAACCTCCCCTTCTCAATTGCCCATCTCGCTTATATACATCAGCTTCAAATGATATCAATCTCATGGCTTGGACTATTCTATTCCACTAATTCTCTTTGATTTCAGCTTAATATTCTTTTAGCTCATTATCACCCTAATTGTAGGCGATTTAATTCATATTTGTTGAATGTCAACATCGCCTTATTTTGGAGGCGATCCAATAATAGCTCCTTATATCCCAATATTGCCTCATCTCGAGGCACTCAAATGATTGAAACCAATGTCATGTATGGCAGATTCTACCCAATCCGCTATAGCAAATCCCGGCTTATCGTCCAGTCATATCAGAATCATGACATTACCCCCTCCTTGACTAGAAGATTAGGCTCCTATTGCTTATATAGTCGGAGGAACTTCGCATGCATTTGGTTAATGATCTGACCACTTGCGGGGTCCTTGATGGTATAAGCGTCAACCCCGGTTTTCTCTATAACTTTAAACGGACCAATCCAGATGTTGGCCAGCTTGTGTTTCCACCCAAACCCATGTTGGTCATGAAACAAAACCATATCTCCATCTTGGAATTGAGTGAGGCCACTACGCCATACTTTATCAGCTGTCTGAGCCTTAATCTTCTTTGCTAAACTGTTTGAGTAGGCTTCAGTTTGCAATTTGATCAGCGTGTCCACTAAGTTAGTCAAATACCAATGTGGATCCATTCCGCCGGTATCCTCTATACAGGAATAGAGTAGTGCCAGAAGTGCAGGGTGTCACCCATACAATAGTTGGAAAGGTCTTTTCCCCATAGCAGAATGTTAGCTAATGTTGTAAGCAAAGATGGCAGTGGAAAGGAGTGAGGTCCAATCAGAAGGTCAATCCATCACTAATTTTCAGAGTATGTTTACCAAGGTACCATTAACTCACTCAATCATTCCGTTAGATTCAGGGTGATAGGGGGCTGTCAGAACCTCACGGATGCCCATCAATTTGTTAAGCTTAGGTAGGATGTGTGAAGTGAAGTTCATCTCGTTGTCAGTAAGGATGAACTGGAGACAACCGTGTCACTAAATTATACACTCCATAACAAAATTGGCCACCATTAGTGCCCCTAAATCATATATTGGTCGCACCTCAACCCACCTGGTCAAGTGGCCAATTGCTACCAGGATGTATTTGGACCAGTTTGCCCCTGTTGGCAAGGGACCCACAACATCAATCAAAACAGTGTTCCAGGCAAAGTGTGACTTCATTAACCGGTATGAAATCTTCTGGAAGAATGGCCTTTCCACTTGGCACTGGTGACAGGAGGAGATAATATCAAGTACATCGAATTTTATGCTTTCTCAGTAATACCAAGGCCGCAATAAATTCATGGTCTTACATACTCCACCATGTCCAACCGCTTGGTGTGTGCTCATTGTAATAGTTGGGTGGGAGGAAGGTCTTGGGATATTCACAGTAGTGCCCCCTATCCGCTTATACAATTCCCCATTTTCTGGAACGTATTGGCCCTTATTCCATCCAATACCTTGATGACTGGGGGCGGTTCATCATCGTACTTGCCACTAAGCATCTTATCAAACATGATATCACTCAGATCCGCCATAATTTGCAATTGTGGGTAATCTCAATAAACAATTGGCATTCTGGTGTTTTGCTCTGGGTCGATGAATAATTTCAAAATTATATGCCTGCAATATAAGAGCCCATTGGGCCAAACGCCCTTCCGGTTCTTTAAGATTTTGTAACCAGCATAGTGAGGTATGATCCATCACAACTTTACATTTCACCCCATACAAATACACCCAAAATTGCTTATAGGCGTAGATCACCACTAAGCACTCCCACTCAGTCATGGTATAATTGCATTCATGGCTGTTCAAGCTCTGACTACAATATGCTATGGGGTGCTCTTCTCCTTCCTCATCTTTTTGGGATAGGACTGCCCCTACAGCAGAAAGGGACGCATCCATCTGAATGATGAACTCTTTTCAAAATTGGGATAGAGTAACACTGACGCACTAGTTAACGCCATTAGAAGCGTATCAAAAGCGCGTTGCTGACGTTCCATCCATTTAAAAATGGTGTCCTTTTTTAATAAACTCGAATAGAGGGCCCCAAATTCAGCTGAAGTTAGGGATGAAGCGCTGGTAATAGCCAACCATTCTCAAGAATACCTGTATATCCTGCTTGCTGTTGGGCAGAGTCATTTTTCAAATAGCTTCCACCTTAGTGGGTTGAGGTCTCAGCCCTGTGGCATCAACCTCAAACCCTAGGTACTCCAGCTGGTCCTTAAAGAAATGGCATTTCTAAGGTTTGATCTTGATGTTGGCCTCAGCGAGACAGCGGAATACTGCTCCTAAATGGTTGAGGTGTTCAGAGAAGGTACGGGAGAAAACATTAATGTTGTCAAGTATACAAGGACACATGACAGCTTTAGGTCCCCAAGAATAGTGTCCATTGCTCATTGAAATGTATCTGGGTCATTACACAGCCCTTGCAGCATCCGAGTTGGTTTAAAAAGACCTTTGGACATGATTATGGCGCATTTTTCCTATTCCACTGCTGGCAACTCGATTTGCCAGTATCCTTAGATCAGGTCCATTGCTATAAAAAAACGAGCTCCCCCTAACCGATCCAAAGCATCATCAATCCGCGGTAAGGGATATGAGTTTTTTTTGGTGATGCTGTTGAGCTTTTGGTAGTCTATTACCATGCAGTTGGTGCCATCCTTCTTTTTTACAATCAGAATGGGTGAAGCCCATAGACTCTTTGATGGTTTAAGCATCCCTTGCTCTAATAGCTTTTCCATCTCCTCAGTTACTACTTCTTCCACCATCCTTGATTTGTGGATTGGCCTTGACTGGATGGGAGGATGATCTCCAGTGTCCAGCCTATGAACTACCCCCCGCGCGCATCCTAAATCATGGTCATTGACAGCAAAAATCTCTTTATATTTTTGAAATAAAGCGATTCCTGATCCTTCTGTGGTTCTGACAACCCCATTAATTCATCGCGTGATACAACTGCCATTCCACTGAGCTGTGGTTCAAAAGGAAGATCTAATTCATCCAGTGACCCAAACTCATGAACCAAAAGAACCTCCTCAACGGGAATTAAGTGTAAAATTGCCACTATTTGGTGGCGGCGGATTTGCAGTGGTACCATTTGTAGATTTGCAAGCAAAACTTTGATATCCCCCTACCCTGGTAATAGAAGGCCTGGGCCACGTGGGGCTCAAACCGCGATTGCTGATATGGCCCAATAACCTCCCCAAAGAGTCTGTCTGGAACTTCTATCGCCAAGTCAGTGTTTACTATAACTTTATGCCCGGATGGAATAGATATAGGTCCAGCAGCTCTGAGCGGCAGCCCTTGATATTCATAAATCTGTTGAGGAAGGGCCCAGATTTTGCCCTTTAAACGATGGTAGCGCACTGGGATTACTCCGTCACTATAAGCTAGATTTATATTCCCCATATGCACTGGATCATTTGGCACTCCGCTAGAGGTGAAGTAAATTGGGATTCGCTGTCCCAATATCTCAAAAATCTTATCCATCATATCAATTACAGCCCCATAGTGTCGCAAGAAGGTGGTTCCAATTAGCAGATTATAATTGCTATTTGGTAACACTATAGCTGGGGCTACCACGACAATAGAACCAAACTGCAATGGAAGCGCACTGTAAGCTCCCTCATAGATCGTGTTATCCGCTCCAACAGTTCCATATATCACCCGGTGATCCACATCCAGTTTTAATGACAACTTGACCACCAACTTTGTGGAGACTATATTGATGGGGCACTGGTATCTATGATGGCATGGACTCAGGTTTTATCTACAACCAGGTTGCAGTATGTACATTTGGAGTAAGACGCATCTTGACTGTTTTTAATGTGAACATTTAAGGAGTCCCTGTTTACAAGGAAACATGCAATCCCTTCACCAATTCTGGGGTATTGTTTAGTAATAGTTTTGACTGGAAGATCAACACTTACCACTTGTAGTATAGTTTCATCAGAGGAGGGGTCTAACTTTTCAGGGGAAACTTGGTCGAACATCAGACAAGCATATGGAATGACCTGCATCTGAGACCCCACTCCCGTCATAGCCGCATACTGCACTTGTGTCAAAATATTCATCCCCTCAACTGGCTGCTGATATATACTGACTCATTGTGCAAGGGATCTTCTGCTGAATAATCTAAAATGGGTTCAGGAGGGACTTTTGGGTTTGATATAGCAGAGGTGGAGAGTCCCATCTCTACTCCGCTCTGACTTTTCCCTGGCAGTACTGTTCCAACTTTATGCAAGAGACCTGTTGATTGGGGCATCATCGGGCCATGTGCCCCTGTCAATTGCATTTGAAACAGCTGACCCCAAAGGCCACGTCCCCAATTAATGTGAAACAAACCACGTCGATAATTGGGCTGGATGTGATAAGTGGAAACAGAGTCAAGGCAATAGTTGGGCCGGTGCCATTAAGCAGATATGGGGCGGACGCTTAACTGCTGTGGGTAAATTGGTGAAACCTGAAATGTCTAACAAAGTTCCCCAAGTAAGATGATTCAGCGGTGGTAGTGGAATGATTCCACTCTGTATTAGATGGAGAGAAAGTTGGCTGATATACGGCGCAAAAACTGAACAATTTTAAGAAAAGGTACATATTCATCCAACATTGGGGCCATAACGTTATATAGTTCATGGTATGGCTTCACAACAGAAGTCATCGCAATACACACATCAGATTTGGATAGAATTACAGCCCCAATTAACATGTGAGCCTCTACTGTAAATCGCTCAGCAAACGCGGTGAGGGTCTCATTCTGCTGAAACCTGATGGTCAAAAACTCAGCCTTCCGCTGTGACATCTTTGCAGTTCCGCCAAACAGCCACAGCACCATCTTTTTGTCTTATTGGTATGTAATGGAACTTCCTGAAAGGTAACAGACGACTTGATCAGCACTTCCTACATCCAAGGTAGCAATCAACAGTTTCGCTCTATGTCACTCTGAGACTCCTTCTGTCACAATTTCAAATCGCTTAAAAAACCCATAAAAATTCCTTCACAATCAAATGGAGGTAGTTTATCACTGCAAGACTCCTGGAGCAGCTCATATTGTTTTTTTAAGTACAACGTCCAATGCAAGTTTCAGCTCCGCATAACAACTGGTCCATCATGTTGTGTAGAATTTTTATCAAGATAATCAGGATGCAACATAGCCGGACAATGAGTTTTTATCATGTATACTTGATAAATGGGCCCCCTGTAGTGAGAACCACTGTTGTAAAATCGGCAGAATTGTTTAGGATTCGCCATAAGGGTTTTTGCACAGGGTTGACCCACTGAGCAATTGGAATGACGATGTGAAGGTTGTCAGCCCCTTAGAGAACAATTAAATAATAAATATAATAAAAGGGATCAATATCCCTGAAAACTATTCTTTTTATTGTAAATATCTAACAGATCCTTCCTAGTCCACTTACTATTTCTTTTATAAACAACCTCCCCTTCTCAATCGCCCATCTCGCTTATATACAATGGCTTTGAAAAATACCAATCTCATGGCTTGGACTATTCTATTCCGCTAATTCTCTTTGATTTCAGCTTGTTAATATTTTAGCTCTTTATCACCCTAATTGTAGGCGATTTAATTCATATTTGTTGAATTCAACATCGCCTTATTTTGGAGGCGATCCAATAATAGCTCCTTATATCCCAATATCTCCTCATCTCAAGGCACTCAATTGAATAAAACCAATGTCATGTTTGGAAGATTCTACCCAATCCGCTATAGCGATTCCCAGCTTATCATCCAGTCATATCATAATCATGACATGTGAGGCTCAAGAAATCTTCAGCACGATTTGAGACCTGGATTATCTTGAACCAAAGTAAAGAAAATCTTACTCTCCAAGTTTGGTAGTGAACAGGATGTCCATAATATAAAATAAGAGTTCCTATTGATGAAGATTGGCAAGGATGAGTCATTTGCAAATTATACTTCTTGCTACTACCTCAAGGCTCAGCAGTTCTTGGACCACAGTAACAATGGATCTGCCTACCTCCAAAGCCAATTTACTAAGCTCCCTTGAGATGCATACTAATCTGAAGATGCACATGACTCTGGTGTTCAAAAGCAATGTTCCTTAAAGTGCTTAAGGAGGCGCTGCTCAACATCCAAGAGATGTACAAATCTGATTACAAGGCCATGGTACTACACCACCCCTCAACGAGTCAATAAGGCCATTTATGTCACCAACGATAAGGGTGACAGGCCAAAAGAGAAGAGTAACAAACCTCCTGATGCTTGCCACTTTGAGATTTTAAGTGTCACAAGTGTCACCAAACTGAGCATTTTTATTGATCCTGTCCATTAGTTACCGCTGAAACAACGGAACCAACCCTTAAAGAGGATACACCCAACTTGTAAATTGGGTAAATCTCCACAATGAGGGTGAGGATGACCATGAGGATGGAGTCATAGCTAGTGCTGGTTACCACATGTTGGGGGCACCTAGCGTAGTGGCTGTACCAGCTAGGTTGAGAGTTCACAGTACCAACAGATTTGCATTGAGTGATACCTGTTTGGCCTAAGCAAACAAGCCTACCCTGAGTGATCAATTCAGTCTAAAGAGAGCAGTTGGTTGCGTCTACCTTTAAAAATGTGGCATCATATGGTGAAGACACAATCCATGCCAATGAAAGCGCTGTTGCTCTAAAACAATTTTGAGAAATCTGCCACCAACGTCCTGACCACTGGAAAGACCTTCAGCAAGAGCGTAACAAAGGTGGAAGTAATCATTAAGAAGGTCGCATTCTGAAAGTGCTGGACACTGGGGCTCTAGTTAATATTATCTCCCCAAACTTATGAAATAACTCAAGTTTATGCCTAATACTGACTACAACGTAAAATACCGCACTTCAGGACCTAACATTACTTACGCCTTAGGAGCTTGTTTAACGTTACCTTTACGCTTTGGGCGCATGGTCCTGACGGCACCTACAATATTTTAAACAACAATCACTATAATTTCCTGATAAGACACAGTTTCTACTGGAGTTTGGGGCAAAGATTGACCTCACTACTAGCATGGTTAGCATCTTGAGCTAACTCCCCCTTGGTGTTCAAAGATGAGGACGTTAAATTGTGAAAAAATGTATATTTTTGGTAAAACAAACCAATTAATAACTCCCATTCAAAATCTGATCTATAAAGATGTAAAGTAACTACAAACTACCTTTAGCTCAGTGGAAGGATTTTTAAATTGGGAACTGATAATGACTTAATTAAGCACCAATCGTTAAATGTTTGAGATCTGTTTACTCTTTTTGGATAGTTACTCTCTTCAGCTCTCTTGTTCAACTGCACAGGCTTCTTCTATGTGCGTTGTTCAAATCGTTGATAATAAATTATATGGGGCAGTAATAGTATGAGGACTATTATTCTAGTTGAGCTTCTTTTAGCCAAGATGATTATTAGGTCCAACGCCAACCTGATGCTTGTCCTAACCTTGAATAATATTTGAAAATCTGTAAGGAATTCATCCCTTTTCAGTAGAACTTAACCTCACTCAGTTCAGAGGTTCTTTACGTCACTTCTTGACATGCAGAGTCAGTGGAGATCACAGCAATAATATAGACAAAGGATCTTCTTGTTTTTCCAACTCTAATAACAAGAGCAAATGATCTAAATCATAAAATTTACTGGTAAAAAAATAAATATATCTGATCTGCTTTATTAAAAAAACAAGGAATTTTATAGGGAATTTGGCGCCCAACTCTTTAATTGGCGCCACTATTAGATACGGTTGCTGTTGAAAATGAGTTAACCATCAAAATCACTTAAAATGATAATTAATCTTATCTGTTTCAATCAGATATCTTGCAAACTCTCAATTTGACTCTCCTGAGTTGAAAAGAAGGATGTGTCCTAACACCTTCGCTTAACTCCCATTGCATTACCCTTATTAGGTAACAACCTTCTTAGATATGGGATTTTTACCCATAAACAGCAGGTTGCGATCCTAAAAAGGTTTAACTCAAAGGTTGCTTTATTATAGGTGACATAACTCACCAGAAACTCATAAACCCCTTAGTTGATTGGGAACTAAACCCAATAATCTCCTACAAAGTAATTAATTTACTAATAGTAAAATCGACAACCTAATCATATTTTTATTGTCAGGGATCACCCCCACTAAGGATTAAGCATTCCAGCATATTAATCTGATGGATTTACCCCAGCGAATTGCCCAACAATCGTTCAGTATAATATTGAAAACAATAACTATTGTATGTAACTGATAATTTTCCACACCACTAGTGGGATAAATCCACTAGTAAACAAGAAGATTTAATATATAATCGATTAAGCTGGGTAATGTGGGCATATGAAAATCCCAACAAAGGGATTCCTCAGAGTGCAAGTGAAACCATAGAATTTGGCCAAGTGACCAACGCAGAATGATTTTATTGATCAGTGTAAAGATTTCACCTGGAATCATCTTGGAAGTGTACAGTGGAGATGAAATCCAAGAGCAAGAGCCCAGAGTATTGCCAGTATTCTACAATACCATTTACTATGGAGAGATGAACATTGTTTTTAAAGACATTATTACCCAACCCAACCAAGTCGAAAAGGACAAGTTGTAGCACTGACCTGACTGACCAGTTGTTAAGGTATCAAACTCATATATATAATAAGAGGTTATAATGAGCTTGGGTTTGGGAATATGATCCTTAAGCAGCAAAAAGTTTGACAAACTTTTGGACGAATTAAATGACATTTTCAGTACCTGCCCCAACAATGGTCTGTGCAAAGGGAAGGTCCATAAGATGGACACCAGTTCCGCTATCACCTTCAAGTCCAAACCTTACTGCTGTTTGAAGACATAGGACACAGTCATTTAACAAGAGCAACCGGTTAGCAAGAGCTAGGCTAATTCATCCATCAAAGAGCCCATGGGCATCTCCTTTGTTGCTGGTGCACAAGAAGGATGGGCCCATAGGGTAGTCATGGACCATCGTTGCCTGAACAAGATAACCAAGAAGGACTTGTGCCCACTGCTGCATATCAATGGCTCTTTGTAATGCCTGGATGGCTCAAAATTCTTTTGGCAATGGACCTAGCTAGTGGCTACTGGCAAATGAAGCTCTCACCCAAGGACCAGGAGGAATGCTTTCTAAGTTAGCAGCCAGGGTTTGTTTGAACCCACGAGGATGCCACAGGGGCTCTGTAACGCCCCTGCAGCCTTCCAACTAGTGATGGATTGCATCTTCAGTGATCTTAAGTTATTGAGTGTGTTGTTTAACTTAATGGAATCACTGTGTTCAGTCTGATGTTCTAAGAGCACTTGCAGCACCTCTGGGAGTTCTTCACGCAGTTGCGCACATCCAACCTAAAACTGAAGAGAAGAAAGTGAGCTTTCTTGAAGATACAGCTTATATTCCTGGGGTATAAGATGAGCCCTGCCAGAATAACGCCTTAAGATGAGAAAGTGAACGCAATAATGGCAATGGAGCTACCTAAGATTATGAGGGACAATCAAATGTTCCTTGGAATGGTAAGGTACAACAGGAGGTTTATCCCCCATTCCATGAACTTGGCGGCACCCCTTACCTAAATGCTGATTTGAAACAAATTTTGAATGGAGCCTGGAGCAGGAGCTGGCATTTGCGGGTTGAAGGCACAATTGGTAGAAGCACCAATTATAGTCTATCCAGACTTCAAAAAAACCTTTTTTCCTGTTATCTGTCAGAAAATCGCTTTTCCAATGACAGTGGTCTCTGATGGTCAGCAGGCCAACCAGTATAAAGACTGGTTGGCCCTTGCCATTTTGCCTTAGGCTTGGGCCAGCATAGCCGGCTGACCCCTTGGCGTATCACCCACACCATTCATGAATCCCCTAGCCTAACCTCCAACCAACGAAATACAATAAAAACTTAAATCAAAAGGCAGAATAGGCAAAGGGATATATTTAATGAAATAAAAGCGCCAGGTATTTATACTATTTACAAAAGGGCTACTGCGCCCATCGCCAACCTACTGGCTCATTGCTGGCTCTTTCAGCCAACCACTTTCACTCTATCTCTCACTGCACTTCTCACTTCGCTGGCATCGACCCTCTTGCCCCGTCCTTCCAGATATCTGAATTAGTTTCAGCTTATCCTCAGCATTCAGTCACTAGTAATCCATATATAAATGATTAATATAGTAGATGTCAAATTTGGATTTGACCTTCAAATTGATTATTATGCACTGGAAACCACTTTGGTAGCTCACTTAACTTGGGAATAATTAAGCTCCACACAATGACACACGCTTTGACTCATTGTAGTCAATCATTTTGGATCGCATTTCTTGGGCAATAATTGATTTATTATAAATGAGGCGCCAGAAACAACCTTGGCCACCTCAAACTCAGGTTTGTCAGTTTCTGCCAACACTTTGTAAATTAATACAATTGGATCATTCTCAGCTACTAGTTGCCAATGATTTGTAAACCTATTTTGGGCCTTTGATTGGCTCCATTTGATCCTACTTCCAATTTTGGCGGAATACTTGGATTTGTCTCAACCCAATTTGGGGAGCAACTACCTAGCAATCTTTTTAATAACCACAAAATTTAGTCAATAAGTCATTCCGCCGGAATTGACCTATTTCATCCCAAATCTGCTTAAATCATTGGATGGATCCATCTGGTTAATTTCTTGACAGCACAATTGGTAGAAGCACCATATTGGTCTATCCAGACTTCAACACCTTTTGCCTGTTACCAATTCCAATGATGTGGGACTTGGTACAATATTAGCACAACTGGATGAAGACGGGGTGGATCACCCAATTAAGTACTACTCAAAGGTTTTTAATAAAGCAGAAAAGAACTACACGGTTACTGAACGCAAGTGTTTGACCGTGATCAGAGCAGTCAAACATTTCAGACCTTATCTAATGGATTACATTTCTAAGTAGTCATGGATCTTGCTTTGCTTCGCTGGTTAATAAGTATGAAAATCTTGATGGACGCCTTGAACGTTGGTCTGTCCGCCTTTAAGGGTATGATTTTAAAATAGTATTGAGAAGGATATAAACACCTCAAATGCAAATGGCAGATTTAGACTACTAGTATTCCATCTCCAGGTGCTAGAGAGCGATTGCCTGTAGACTTGATTAGGTTACCTGAAGATGCCTGGTAGGATGAAACTGAGGAAGTGAAGAGCGTCCTGTGCAAATGTTCTAAAGATACCTATCAGGTTGATAGAAATATGCAAATAAGATCCACAAATAAGCGGTACCTATACATCTAGCCTAGTGATTGCATGGAGATAGTGATAAAAGCTCACAAGCATATAGCTTATGGACGATTCCAAAAGACGTTGGGATTTCCCAAGGAGAGGCTCTAATGGGAGTGCATGAACAACAAAGTGTACCAAGCCTTGGAGTTGTGTTTATCTTGTGTCAGTTTCCCCCACTAAAGAATCAATTTGAGTTTACACCATGTCAGACATTCTCTTTCTCAACTTAAGAAAAAGAATGTTGGAGGTATTAGGGCTCCCAAATCTGCTACTATGATTGGCCCATCTCTGCCCGATCCTCAAATAATATTGTGGATATCAATGATTTAAGTACCCATAGCAAAAAGACCTTAGTGAATTTCGGTGGAATCCTAACAACTGGAATAATACAATTTATCACAAAAATTGGCTTAAAAAGTAAATACTAACTATAGGATTACTCCAACTCCTTGGTCAAATCTGAGGAGTATAATGTCACGCGGATTGGAACCTCCACAAGGCAAGAAGATTTTGCCCATCAATGATTGGGTGCAGGTTAACCAACCATTATCATCTGAGTCTAACCACCACTGAGGTGAAAAAATTTTACTTGAAGATGATAGGGTAACAATTAGCCAATCGTTACCATCTGAGTCTGACCATTGCCAAGTTACCCAATCATTACCAGTCGAGTCTGACCACTGCCAAGGTGAAAAGATTTTACTCGCTGATGATTGAATACAACTTATCCAATCATTACCGCTTGGGTCAGTTTTGCCTCAAGAATGTTTATCTTCGATCTGATAGGCCAAAAACCTATATTCCCTAATTTAGACAACTGATTTTTGTATTATTTTGCCTCAAACATCAATGGTTTCAAAATCTGAACTAGTTTAAATAAGGAAAACTAGTATCAAGAAAGGGTCTTTTCTTGGTTTTTCCGCGCTTATAATAATAAAAAATATAAAAACTTTAAAAAAGCATTATTTTATACTTTTATTAAAAAGTAAGTTTCTCACTCTGAGAGATTATTTGTGGCCTCCATTAGCAGATCCCACAAATTGGTGCTCACTACAGGGGTCGAGCCCCTGAATACTTTGATAAGCATTAACAAAATGGAGACTGTCAATGTGAGCAGTTCTCCTGACTTGAAAATAGTTGCTCTCAAGAAGCAACTAGCCAGCTCTTTCTCTAGTCTCAAAGAGTTAGAGCAACGGCCATTCAAATTACCCATGAAGGACAGATACACCCCTGGTGAAGGGAGTGTTGCCTCCTTCTTGTATGTTTGTGAAGCTGCAATGGATGGCGCTACTGACAAACAAAAAGTTCATTACATCCTTCCCTGTTTAAGCCGTCAAGCTCAAGAGTTGATCGTCCCTCACTTGAATCCTCAGCACACCTGGTCAGAGGTCAAGAAGGCCCTCTTGGCTGAATTCAGGTCCCAGCAGAGCTTACACCGGGCAAAACAGGCTTTCATGCGCCTTGCCATGTACAAGGGTGAAACCCTCTTTAATTTTGCTGAGCAGTTCTACCTCACTGCTCAAAGGTTGGCTACATCTAACCTGCTTACCCTGGATGACGCTATCTCCGCCATCTTAACAGGGTTGGCTTCTCAACCCTCTCTTGCCAGGCACATTGTATCAGTGAAAAGCCACTAAACAACCTACTAAGATATAAAAGAGGCTTTGTTAGACGTTGCTCATATCCCCTTAGAGGAGCTGGAGCCTGCTGAACCGTTGGAGATGAGGCCACCTGTGCTTATCCTCCCCCCAAAACCTGATTCTTCGGTGTGACTTAAAACGGACATTCCTCATCCATGCAAAGCAGAGATCCCCACTGTGGCTTCCCCTTCAGCTCGATCCATAGGTGCGCGCTTTAAGGGTATGTCCTCCAGGACTACTGGAGTTGAAAAATGCCGGTTAAAGCAAAGCAAATTACCCCACCTCTCGTGACTGTCTCCCCCACTTCAATTGTAACCTTGCCCATGGTGGAAAATACCCCTGAGGCCGACTTTGAGGGGGGTTACGAAAACGTTGGGTACTACTTGTTGGGTGCTCCCATGGAAGTGGAGGTCCCTGATCGCCTGAATGCTGGAGAAGTAGATGAGGCCAACATACCTGAGGATACTTACCTCCATCAAGTTCTTGGGGAGCCCATCAATATCGATACTGCCAGCGACGCCAATGAGGTGTTGTCTCACATTATTCACCCTATCCAGCATGGCCATACCATGCAATCCATCCAGGAAAATTACCCCGAGACCGCGTGCAAATTAGCCTCCAACCTCCATCTTAAGGAGGTCTTAGCGCTATCGCCCACTTCTGGGGGGATACTCACAAAAGTCGAGGTGGTCATCCAAAAAGTCTGGGTGATGGCTATCTTAGATACTGGCTCCCCGGTGAACATTATCTCTTCCAAGTTGATGAAAAAGATCCAACTTGCACCTGACTTGGAGTACAACCAAGACTTTGAAAAAGCTGGTCCTAATAACACTTGTTCACTAGGTGATTACTCATCCCTTCCCATTCATATTAGGAAGCCTATTATATCAGCCCCTGCAGTAGCTTTGGATAATAACGATTATGATTTTCTTATAGGTACTCAGTTTATGATCGAGTATGAAGGCATTATCAATATGAGGCAAGGGACCCTATCTTTACTGAACTAAGACGTTCCCTTGGTTTTATCCAGCGAAGAACACCCCTCTTCCGCTTTGCCTTATGTCACCTCTGGGCGCAACACTAAGAAGACGTCAATTCAGTGGAGGCTAGCAATGGTATTCTAAATTTCGCGGCAGATGAGGTGGTGATTAAGCCAAGTGAACTACGAGTGGTTGACACAAAAATCACATCCTTAAACCCCTCCAATCTCCTAGGCAAGGCCAACTTCAAGGGAAAAGTTCAGGCTCCCAAAATACAGCCTAAAAAAGAGAAGTCTACCTCAAAGGCCGCGGAGGCAGCTGTTACTCATCCCAAAGCTCAATGAAATCGTTCTTCCAAGAATGCTACCCCTTGCGAATCTCAGTCTAAACCTTTGCGCACTGGGGATTAAAAATATATATTGAAAAATCTAGTCTAGCAAGAACAGTGACTAAAAAATACCAAGCTGTCAATGAGCTCTGAGCTCCTCTGCCCTCTTACAAAGTGTTGGATAGGGCTCTATATTACCGCAATCACACAACTCCCTAAAGTGGCAAACTTGGATCAAATTGGGAGGGGCCATATACCATCATACATAAGAGAGGAAATGAGTATTCTATAAATTCTTTAGCTACAAGGATTATCATAATCTGGGTACATAGCCGCTTCCTTTGACCTTACACCCCTCCCAACATTCTTGAGGGGGGCAATGTCAGACATTATCTTTCTCAACTTAATAAAAAGAATGTTGGAGGTATTAGGGCTCCCAAATCCGCTACCATGATTGGCCCATCTCCTACCCAATCCTCAAATAATATTGTGGATATCAATGATATGAGTACCCACAGCAAAAAGACCTTAGTGGATTCTCAGTGGAATCCTAACAACTGGAATAATATGATTTATCACAAAAATCGGCTTAAAAAAGTAAATACTAACTATAGGATTACTCCAACTCCTTGGTCAAATATGAGGAGTATAATGTCATATGGATTGGAACCTCTGCAAGGCAAGAAGATTTTGCCCGTCAATGATTGGGTGCAGGTTAACCAACCATTATCATCTGAGTCTAACCACCACCGAGGTGAAAAGATTTTACTTGAAGATGATAGGGTAACAATTAGCCAATCATTACCATCTGAGTCCAACCATTGCCGAGTTGCCCAATCATTACCAGTCGAGTCTGACCACCGCTGAGGTGAAAAGATTTTACTCACTGGTGATTGGATACAATTTATCCAATAATTACCGCATGGGTCAGTTTTGCCTCAAAAATGTTTATCTTCGATCTGATAGGCCAAAAACCTATATTCCCTAATTTAGACAACTGAGCTCTATATTCTTTTGCCTCAAACATCAATGGTTTCAATATCTGAACTAGTTTAAATAAGAAAAACTAGTATCAAGAAAGGGGCCTTTCTTGGTTTTCCAGCGCTTATAATAATGAAAAATATAAAAACTTTTAGAAATCATTATTTTATACTTTTATTTAAAAGTAAGTTTCTCACTCTGAGAGTTTATTTGTGGCCTCCATTAGCGGATCCCACACACCAATTCCTTCATTGCAACATACAGTAATGTCTCAATTGATGTGGTGGTACCGTTGCCAACTGCATCCAGCGGAGAAATGTTTATCCTAGTGGTGATCAACCACTTCACTAAGTGGGTCAAGGCCTCTTCAGTCAAGACGTATACCATGAATTACACTTCCTTTTCTTGTACAGTCAAGTGATTACAAGACACAGATGCCCTCAAGTTCTTTTGTCAGACAATGTAAAGTACTTTATCTTGTACGTGGTCAGATAATTGATGGATTTTGTAGTATTGAAATAACAGATCACTGCCCTCTACAACCCATCCTCCAATGTAAGTTTGAACGAGTAAATGGGACCTAATGAGGATTATAAAGAAAATGGCCTCAACTACAAGTTAGAGTGGGACCTGCTGTTACCATCAGGGTTGTTGGCTTACCAGTTAAGCCATCTTACGTGATTGGAATGTCCCCTTCAAAGCTCTGTATGATTAAGAGGCTACGCTTCCTACCCTCCTGGCACCAATTATATCAGCAGATTAAAAAATCCTGCAACTGGGAGTTACCCCAGGATTTAGCTGAAGAGCTTATAAGAACACAGAGCCTTCAAGAAAAATTGAAGTGAGCCTCTCTTCAAGCTAATGGGAGAGCCAGAGAAGAATTAGGTTACCATAGTCTAGCCTAGGAAACAAGGTTTTGTTTTACCACTTGTGAGGAACACAACTAAAGAAACTCTAGCCATTTGGACTGAGCCTGCAACCATCTTGACAAATAAAGGAGCATAATACTCCATCTGAGATGATGATATCAACATTGTGTTTAACAGAGCGCATGACTAGCACCACAGATCATTCCCCAGGATTCGTCTTGGAAGGGGAAAAGTCATGGATGAGGCCATAACTGATGCAACTAGTCATCCTTAGCCAGCAGAATGAGTGCAAACAACTACTCAACCTGGCAGAAGTACAGGAGATAACCCACTATAGATGGGGCGAATGAGGCCCTTTTATAGGAAATAGCGAGCAATGAAATTTGCAGTTAAATCTAGATATTATAATAAGAAATAATTTTCAATGAGTACAGGATGATGTCATGATATTATTTTTTTGTTCTGAGGAGTCAGATGAGTTTGATTTATGAAGATGACATCGCCACCAAAATATCATATGAAAATTGACCCACTTATATACCTTTTAGGGGCTTAATTAATAAAAATTACGCCAGTGACAAAATGAAGAGTGAACTGAATTACGCTGATGCAAGCATCCGAGGTTCAAAGGTGAATTTTACCAGATTGGACAACTATCTAATTTTGTGAGTCACACAAAGTCACAATGCAAAGTACATCATAGGAGTGCCATCGCTTGAAACAAAAGTTAAAACATGAATTATTGTACTGGTAGTCAACTAATTCAGAATAAGATAAATTTGTCCAAAACCCTGAAGCGGGACTTGTGCAAAGGCCCCTGAACATACTGGTTCTTAAGTAACCACTGTGAGATGGAGCTCCCAGCTACAAGATTTATCCCCAATGGACAAAGCTACTAAAGCAGCAGCCATAAAACATCTGACTATAGGATCATAAAAAATCCGCATAATTAACCCCCAAATTCCCATTTATTTCTCAATAACTCATTTATCTTATATCTTGAATTTTCATTGAAGTATATAATACTTTACATTTCATCTTAATAAAAAACCTCTCTATAGAATCTCAAGTTTATCTTTTGTATGCACTTTTGTTGTATTAAGTGTAGTAGTCACCAGTAGACAGTCTGTTATAATCAAAAAGCTCTGTGTATAGTAATCATTCTGAAACATGTCATGTTTGGAAGAAGAGTTTTTCTGTCAGGAGAGTGTCTGTAACTCTATAATTCCCAGAGAGGTGGTGCGAGATACACAGCCACACCACAAGGGAAAAAGTCACTAGAATTATTAGAAACAAGGCACTACGGAAGGTGCTGGAGCCCAGGGGACCCAGGGACAGGGTGTACAGCACAGAATAAACAACAAAAACTAATAATTTAAAACTTTATTGGCCCCAGGATGGAGTCAATAAACAAGTGCAGATCAGTGGTAGGGTACTTGGGTGCCTTTATCTGGAGGGGATCAGGATGGCCCAGTTGTGCACCTGATTCTGCTGCTAACCTTGTTATAATGAATGCCAAAAATTGTTGGAGACCTCCTTGAGGAGGTCTGCGCACAGGTTCGCCCAAGGGATCATGCAAAAAATGTAAAAACTAACAAAAGTCTTTATTTTCATATCAACCAACATGGAAAGTTAGTCTAAAAAAATCATAATTAAACATTGGGGGAAGAACCTTCAATCTGCAAGAGGGGTGCTAAGCCTAAACAAACCAATATGCGCACACTCCCATCTGGCATGTGTAAGTCTGAGGGAGCGTCCCCTACACTTGGACTGGATGTTTTCCCTTTCCCATCTAAAAAGGTCTAAAGAGGCCAACCGCCTCCCTCATCTCCCAGGGCGACCTCACCCATGTGGTGGATTGTGCGGTGGGTCATGGCTCACCTATAAAAATTCCGCCACACATCCCTGTACTAACAATTGGGAAATTTTTATGGTAGGTTAGAAATCTGCATTAAGGGTTCAGCAAATCAGGACCAGCATGGGATGGATGGGGTATATAGCCAACAGAAATGAACCTTCATCACCAAATGGCTGACAGCATCAAACCTTTGGTATAAAATAGCCTACAACATCAAACCTTGAGCAAAATAGATGACATCATTGAACTTTTAGCAAAAATAGCCAACAGCAATAAAACCTCCCTGTTGGCAATAAAATCTCAATCCACCAAACCTCGCATGGCCAAATGGATGCCAGATCAATCAGGTTCAGGAGGTTGAGCATCCTGAACATGT
The DNA here is from genome assembly GCA_022478985.1 of Massospora cicadina. Classification (NCBI taxonomy): domain Eukaryota; kingdom Fungi; phylum Entomophthoromycota; class Entomophthoromycetes; order Entomophthorales; family Entomophthoraceae; genus Massospora; species Massospora cicadina. The sequence goes on from JAKSZP010008363.1 coordinate 39,073, forward strand.
TCTTGACCACTTGGGACTGTCCCTATGTGGGATAGCCCTTGGAGGCTCTCATTACCCGTTGAGTGAGATGTCACCACTCCGTGGTTGGGCCAACTTTGGTGGTGCTTATATTCATGCAGCCCCAGTGTGGAGGGGGGCAGTACCCTGGGTTTCATCCCACAAAGTTGCCTGCACTGGGTGCCCTAACGGGCACAAAAAACTCAAAGATGTCACCACTCAAATTGATGTAATTGCAGCAAAAACGCAATTTGGGCACCCATGGACAAATTGATGATGACTCAGCCTGCTGCCGATACTTTCAAAGTTGTTTTTTTGAAAATATTTCCCAAACTCAAAGTTCTGGCAGGTTATGCTAAAACTGAAGGGCACCAATCCCGTGCATTTCATAGCTATTTTCAAATTGACTGAGAATTTAAACAATTGTTACACTGAGATGATTGGTGGTTTATTTTCTTTACTAAAATTTCAATAAAAATTTCCTTGCCCAAACCCATTTTTAAGTTTAAATTGTTTTTCACCAGTATCCTGCAACACCAACTAATTTTGGCCTTATGGGGCATGCACTTACTGAGCAATCACAGTCATTTTGTGTGCCCTTGTTTCCTTATGCAGTTAACTTGGCCTACCGTTCTCAAGACTTTCTGAATTTTTCCCCAATTGCTGAAGCAATTCTCCACCAGGATCTCAGCTTTTTATGGGCAAAATTATCCTCACTCTGGGCAATAATCAGCACTCTCACTAATGCCTCCATTCCAATTTCCCCCGTGGGGGAATTCAAACTCGCCAATATGACCCAGTATCTTTCTTCCATAGGCCTGTAGGCCCTAAATCTGCGACAGCCTGGCTTTTTGGTGGGTTGCTTTTTACTTTTGTGGCCTGGCGGCACTCATTGTTCACTTACCTTCTGGCCCATCTAAACGTCATTCAAGCAGCAGTGCCTCTGGAATTCTGGCTCTCCTTCTGGGTGCTTTCTTTTCTGACTGGCAGGCCAGTTTAAACTTTATCTGCCGTTTCCCTGACATTATGACCGTGCATCATTTCCAGAATTTTCGCCCTTATCGTCAAGATGGGCACAGGAGTGGTCACCATCTACCATACTAACGTGCAGTTGGTGGTTTACCTCCTGTTGTTTGTCTGGTCAATTACCAATTTTGTGAGAAGCTCCCAGGTGGTATTGGAAGAATTTTTCACATACAAACTACCTTATTGAACTCCACTTCCATCCTGGACCACCTTTGAGTAGTAGAACAGCTGTTCCTTCTCTTGAAGTTGCAAATCAGGTCCTTGAGCCCTCTACAAATTGCAGATGCAGTCCTCAATCACCCTGGACAGTTCCGCTTCACTGAAAAATTATCAGCAGAGCCTGTTTCTTCTGGATGTGGTTGAAGGTATGCCTGCCAGAGGGTGTGAGGTCTTTTGCGCCATGCCATTCTGACAGGCGACCCCACCTCACTTATTACATTAGTTTCAGCATCTTTGAAAACTCCTGTGCCAAGTGTAAAATGCCTGTTCCGTTAATTTCTATATGATTGCGGAAGCCCCTAACTTAAATACATTTTTTGGTGCTTTTGTGAGCAAGAATTGGTGCTTTATCTCCCTATGGATATTATCCAAGAGATTTTATAAACTACGTTGGATTCAGTGTCCACCAACCATGCGATTTGTTCTGCCACTGTGGAGACAGTAAAACAGATCTGCATGGCAGCAACTTCAGTTGATGCGACCCTCCGCCACAATCCCCATGCAAAGAGTGGTAACTTCTTAATTGGATTCACCACCGGTTCTAAATTCTAATCCTGAAATCAATTCAGTATCCGTCTTGGTTCTGGGGGCTGACGCTGCCCTTGCAACAGATCTGGGTACCTCCAGCTCACCTGCCCCTTAGTTGACAGAAAATAAACCTGGGAAAAATGTGATACAACCTCTTTTTTCTAAACTATCACTTCCTTTGAAACCTGCTCTTCCCCATTGTTTGGTTACAATTTCTACTTTGTCAGCAGAATTGCACACAACCACTAACAAAATAAAACTACTCCTACTTTTTATTACTAATAGAAATTAAATTTGATGCACACCAGGTTCTTTGGGCCCTGGTTGACATGGGAGCAGTGGGTAACTTCATGAGTCTGAAGTTGGCCCAATAGCTCAAATTAGACTTGGTCCTGGGGCTAGAGGCATTGGTTGCATTGTCAGCCTCCCAGCCCTTCTTCAAAGTGCGACACCCAGTGCCTTTCTTGGTTCACCAGTTTAGTTTCTGCAATTGCTTTTCTGCAATACCCAACCTCACATTCCCAGTAATTTTGGGTGTGGGTTGGTGGCGTCATCAGCATGTGAGAATCCACCTGGATGTAAATATGCTGTCATTTGCCAACGCCCAGGTGGAGGGAGAGTTTCCATTTCTTGATACCCGAATTAAATCTTGGAGCCAAGGGTTTATTACAACTCTTGTTTTTTCCATGGGTCTTCCGCCAGATTTTCCCGATATATTATTGGCCTACCAGAGCATTTTTGATTCTGAAAAGGCCAAGCGCCCTCCCCCACATACTGAATACAATTTGAAGCTTTAAACAATGGTGGCCATAATGAATATAAACTGCCCATTGTACCTGCATACAGTAGATGAGGATGCCGCATTTGATGCATGGTTAGATGACATGCTCAAGAAGGGTTGGCTGTTCAAGGAGACATCCCCGGTTTCTTCACCCATTGTCTTTGCCAAGAAGGCAGATGATTCACTTCACCCCTGCATGGATTACGGTCACCTCAACAATATAATGGTTCACGACCCCTACACACTTCCACTTGAACAGACTTTGGCTAAGCAATTGAAAAGTCATGAGTATTTTAATACTCAAATCAGTCAACGCCTTTAATCAAATTGAGTAGCAGAAGGTCAGGAATAACTTAAAGCTATCCATATAAGAGGAGTAATATTTCAATTTTTAGTAATGCCTTTCAGATTAAAGAATGCGCCCACAACATTCCAAAGAATGATTAATAGTGTGCTGTGGGATCTCCAGATCATCTGTGCAGTTGCATACATCAATAACATTTTGGTACACTCCCCTCCCCCAAAAAGCATTCAAAAGATGAGGCAGTGGTGACTGTCCTTCATAAGGCCAGTTTATTTGTCAAGTCGTCAAAATGTGAAATTTACTGGGAGAAAACTACCTTGAGTAATCTTGTCTTAAAGGATGGGTACACCTTTTCTCCCAGTAAACTTGATGCCATCCACGAATGGCTGACTCCAATGACTCAGAAGCAACTGAGAAGCTTCTTGGGTACCATAATTTTCTTAAAAAAAATTCTCCCCCTCACTCTTGCAGTTGGCGCGCCACTGCATCCTCTCATGGGCAAAACGTTCCCTTCTTCTGGACACCCAAGTGTTGACAGGCATTTAATTCAATCAAGGAGGTGTTCTTGTAACCTCCTGTCCTTAAGTACGTTAACCCCTCTAAACCCTACATTGTAGCATGCGATGCATCTTCTGCTGAAGTGGGGACTGTCCTTCTCAAGGAGCATAATGGGTTGGAACACCCAATTGCATACTTTTCCCACAATTTTCCTCCACAGAGAAATCCTGGGCCATCTACAGCATGGAATTGGTTCTGTTGTGGGCCTTGATCCACTGGCGGTATCTCTTGCAGGGTGCTCAACATGAGCTGACTGTGCATATGGACCACCAAGCTTTCCTATAAATCTGCAAGCCACAGAAATTGGCGCACCAACAGGCTTGAACCTACTGAAACTTGTGCAGCTTTAATTTCAAATACAAGTTTGTGAAGTAAACACTGAACGTACTTCCCAACTTTTGAGTCATAATCCTGCACTTTTCCCAGATGAATTGGATGAGGCAAACCTCATCACAGTTATCCCGCCAACTAAGATCCTGGCCATTACTCCTCCCGTGGTTTCTGTAGCGTATTTAGGTCCAGATGCGCCTTTGGTTTCATGGGTCTTAGCAGCACAGATGTTGTGTGGAAGGGGTGGAACTTTTGGAGCGGTTGTCACTTTCATCTCCCAAGCATTTACTCTATTCTCTGGCTGAGGGGCTTATCAAGTTTAGGTCGCGTTTGTGGGTACCTTCCCTCCTCAAAGACAAATTTATACAAGCTCATTATAATCCCTCTGCAGTCGGTCACCTGGGGAACAAGAAATGCATAGATTTAGTAAAGCGTACCTTCAACCGTCCAGGCATGTCAAAGGATTTCCAGAATTGATCGCTAACTTCATAATTTGTGCATGGGTCAAATTAGACCAGTTAGGTAAGAATGGCCTCCTCCACCCCTTGCAGCAGGAAGAGGGGCTGTGAATGTCGGTGTCCATAAACTTTATTGTCAAGTTACTCAGCTTTAATGGGTTCACAGTGGTCATAGTGATTGTAGACTGATTCACTAAATTTGCCTTGTTTATCCTGTTCTCCTCCACCATCATCTCCAAGAAGACCGCCCGCCTGTTAATAAGACATGTGTTCTCTATGTTTGAACTCCTGCAGGAAATCATCAGTGACCTTGGGACCCAATTTATGGCGCAACTTTAATACAAACTCTTGCCAATTTAAAAAATACGCCCTATTTGCTCCACCATGTACCAATCACAGTCAGATGGTCAAAATTAATGGTGCAATCAAATCTTGGAACAATATCTGCGGTGCTACGCTTCAGTCATTCAGGATACCTGGGCGGACGACCTTTTGCTCACTCAGTTTGCGTACAATAACAGAAATTATGCATCCACAGGCTTCTACCCGTATATAGCTACCTTAGGGTATAACCTGTACTTTTCAGTTGGTCCGTGCCTTCGCCCAAATGTAATGGCTGCAGCCAACCATGCTCAGCACATTAGTGACACCCAGCTCTTGGTTTTGGAACGATTCAAAGACCTATTAGTGATTATAACTGTTTTTTGGACCAGAAGCATCTCTCAGTGCACATAATAAAGGTAGTTTTGCATGTCATGTTGAATATGCGGCACTTGCACATGCATACGCCCATACACAAGATCACAAAAAAATGCTCAAGCCCCCATTTGGTGGTTAGGACCTGGGTATGGTGCCTTTCACTTGAAATTGTTAGACCACTGGAAGCAACATCCCATCTATCATGTCTCGCAGTTGTCCCTATTTAAGGAGGCAATCCTACCAGAACACAATCCCGTTGTGATTGAGGGAATAGAGGAAGCTGAAATTGACGCCATCTTGGCTTCCCAACACCCCACACAGATCAGTTCAATATCTAGTTGCTTAGAAGGGCTATCCGGCCTACAAAAATAGCTGGGTTGGCGCTTGGGACTGTGCTAACTGTTTGGAGCTTGTCAAGGCCTTTCACACTACCCACCCCAATGCTCCTCGCCCTCCCCCAAAGATTGTGACACTGAAAACGATCAAATTACCCGAGGTACACAAGAACGTTGCTCTCAACCAGTTTCCTGGTGGTGGCGCTCCCTCTTTAGGAAAAGAGAAGGATAATGTAATACTTGGAGAGTGTCCCTTACGCTTAGACTGGGTGGTTTTCCTTTTCCCATCTAAAAAAGGTACTAAGAGGCCAGCCGCTCCCCTCATCTAACAGGGCGACCTTACCCATGTGGTGGACGAGCGGTGGGTCGTGGCTTACCCTCTAAAAATTCCGCCACCCATCCCTATAAGAACAACTGGGGAATCGTTATAAAGGATTAAAGAAATTTTCATTAAGGTTTTAGGAATTGGGACCAGCATGGGAAAGATGTGGCAAATATAGCCAACAGCATTGAACCTTCATCACCAAATGGCTGACAGCATCAAACCTTTGGTAAGAATAGCCAACAGCATCAAACCTTCATCCCCAAATGGCTGACAGCATTAAAACTTTACCAAAAAATAGCTGACATTATTAAACCTTCACAAAAAATATCCAACAGCAATAAACCCTCCCTGTTGGCATTGAAATCTTAATCCACCAAACCTGCATGGCCAGATAGATGCCAGATCAATCAGGTGCGGGTGGGTTGGCCAACCCAAACCCGTTCCTGACCACTTGGGACTGTCACTATATGAGATAGTCCTGGGAGGCTCACATTACCCATCGATTGATATGTTGCCACTTAAATGAGCGTAATCATAGCAAAACCATAATTTATGAGCCTGTTGACAGATCAATGACAACTTGGCCCACCGCTGACACCTTTGGAGTCAAGTTTAATTGAACGACTTTCTCCCTATTTGAGGCTCTACCAGGTTAGGTCAAAACTGGAGAGCCTTAATCCCATGAATTTCGAAGGCTAGTTTCAAATTGACTGAGCATTTAAACATCATCCCACACTAGGAGGATTTATGGTCAATTTTTTTCTTATGGTTCAATAAAAATTCCCTTGCACCAAACCATTTTTTAGTTTAAATTGTTCTTCTCCAGTATTCTGTGACACCCACTAATGTGGAATTACATGGCACGCAAAAACTGGGCCATCACGGTCATGTTGGTGACCTTGTTATCTTCTTTAGCTAACTGGGCCTACTGTGCTCAAGACTTTCTGTATTTTTCCCTGATTACTGAAGCAATTCGCCACCAGGATCTCAGCATTTTATGGGCAAAACTGTCCTCACTCTTGGCGAGAATCTGCACTATCCAATGCCTCCATTCCAATTTCACCCATGGGAGAATCAAGATCCATCAATCTGACCCAACATTTTCCCTCCCACAGGCTCGTAGTCCCTGAAGCTGCAACATCCTGGCTTTTCGCCAGGTTGCTTTTTACTTTGCATCCTGTTGATGCTTGCTGTTCACCTACCTACTGGCCCATCTAAACGTCGTTTTAGCAGCAGTGCCTCTGGAATTCTGGATCGCCTTCTGGGTGCATTCACATCACAACTGGTAGGCCAGTATAAACTTTATCTGCCGTCTCCTGACAGCATTGTTCTGTAGCTAAAAAATTATCTGAACTTGAGTCATATATTGTATGTAGATTCATCCCGATTTGGCAATATTAAATGGAATGGGTTTTAAAGCCCTGTTCCCAAGCAACTGTAATTAACCATCTGGATTGAGAATGTAGCTGGTGTGTTTCAACGCCCTGGCTGTAACGCAGGGTCAGGCTTCACGCACATCCCAGGACCAATTTAGGATATCTTACCTGTACCCAGCGTTGGTCCAGGGTATGCTTGAGGTCAGGGAGGCCTTGCAACTTGACCTTTTTTGGCCTCCTGACGTCCAGCCTTGTCTTTAAAGTTGGTGCCTCAAATATGCTATTAGGCCATGCCATTACCCTATCATCATTTATGTGCTTCACCCCTCCTCCAGGGGCTTTCGCCAGGAAAAGTTTGTGTGGGCAGGGTCCAACTTCATGGCGGTGATAGTTTTCTTTGACTTAGGTCCTAAAGCCTTAAGGAAAAGCTCATGGGAAACTTTAATTAGATAATGGGTATGGGTGCAGTCACACACTGGCACCCAACTATTCTCCGCTGCATCAAATCAAACCAGGATACAAGGTACTCAAATTGTCTTCTTACATGGTGAGAGGCTAAAATTCTTCCTTTTCCCACTATGGCGCCCCATCAACGAGAAGAGCCTCCAGAGTTTCTGGTGGGGGCCCTCAAACAACGTCAACTTGCTTTCATGAAATATGACAAAGATCTGGAATAAGGGAGGAGATCTAATTGGTATGAGGTATGGACCAACTTTCTGACAATGCATTAAGCCCCATTCTCTTCATTCCCAGATTTTGCATGGCTGCTTGATAGATATGCTTCTAGCATCCAACAGCACGAGATCCTCTTCCTTGTACGCAGGACCTACTCATCTCTTTCCATCATCGTTCTCTTTTTTAAAATTTCATTGCCGCCTCCAAATTTGTGGTAACCCCCTGGTGTACTTTCTTGATAGTATTAGCAAAGTCCACCACCGCTTCCACTTTGGATCCACATCTGGGATCCATGTTGAAGGCGAAGTTGAACCCATGTTTGAAGAAGAATGGAAGACAACTGATAGACGCATGTTGAGTGTTGTTATAGCTAAATTGGGTTATGGGAAGGTATGAAACCCAATCTGAATGTTCTTCAGCAGTGTAACACTGCAAGAAATGTTAAAAGCACTGATTCACTCGTGCAGTCTGTCCATTTAATTGGGGTGATAGGAAGTTGAATGGCAGAGGCGAATCTGAAGAGCCTTACACAACTCTTCTCAAAAAAAAGTTAACTGGGTCCCACGATCACTAATTATCCCCTGGGGCATCTCATGAAGGTCAAAAACATGAAAATGAAGAGCCAAGCCATCTCAACTGCAGTTACCGTGGTTCTACAGGTTATAGAGTGGGAAAAATTCGTAAACCAGTTAACAACTACCATGATAGCATTGTAGCCATCAGTTTCAGGTAATTTTACAATAAAATCCACCATTAAGGAGACTAAGGCTCTTCCTCCTTTTGAGCTGGTACCATCAACCCTTCAAGGGGCTGGCGATTTGGTTTCATTTGGTTGCAGAACAGGCACTCCTTACAATACCTGTCAACCTGCACGGCTAATCCCTTCCAATTATAGGTGCAGTGAATAAGTTCTAAAGTCTTTACCTTTCCCAGGATGTCCCATGGTGATTCCATCATGATGGTCCCAGATAATTTCCAGTAGAAGTGATCTGGTAGAAACTCACAGACATCCCTAAAATCACACCATTCTTCCTTAATGTGGTAACGCCTAGTACTATCTTCCTGATTTAACTTGCTCTTAACAAGGACCATAGTGTATTATGCTGACAAGGGCTGAGACTAGACCATCTTTCTTACATATTATATTCCTCTGCATTTCCCAGAGTGTGACAGTACAGGATATTCCTGACCATCACAGTGTTATTTGACTTAATAACAAATAAAACAATAAATTTTAATAATAACAATAATTTTAGTGATGAAGCCACCCAATTGGGGCAAAGTTTATTGGTAAATCAAGGTCTTTTTATACTTTCAAGGGGTCCAACGAATTTCAGCTCCAAAAATCTGGAACTATTTAATAACCAATCTGACATTAACATCAGATTCCCTCCAACGCGGGACTCTAAAAGAACCTTTATTTATAGGGGTCTTGAAATGGAGTAATTCTCAAGCAAACGTAGTAATTCACCAAATCACATACAAAATTAATCTATAAAAAGAGAACCAAATTTTAATTATATTTATCAAAGATCAACTTAATTAAAACCAGACGTCAGGTCTAAAATTAGGCCTTGCAAATATGGTATAATGGCAAAATGATCATTGCCACTTATTACTTAAATCATTGATAATTATCAATTATTTACACCAAAACCCAATAACTTACTCCTTTTTTAGTACTAGATGGTCCTTACTCCTTTTTTAAAATCACATTTGTCAACTATTGCAGAAAAATAGTTTTATAAGATTTAAAAAAAAGTCTAAGAAATTATTATTAACGTTTTATAAAAAAAGAAAAGAGTAAATTTTTATCTCTCAATTCTGTGTTCTTACTCAGTCATCTCAATAAAACATATCTTAAAAAATTAATTTCTAATTTCATTAAATTATATACAATGATGAACGCCATTTTCTAGGATAATGAACTTATCCACCTAAGGGAATCTCTATTTGCTCTCTCCTGGGGTCAAAGATCATTGTTAGGGTTAAATATTATCTTAACTCTTATCCAAGAATGGTTTCAACATTATCATAGTGGTATGCATATTTTCAGAACAATATCTGGTTTTTTATCAAGTTTATGGACTATTATCTGGTTGGTATTGCCCAATAACTTTATCCATTACTGGAAAGAACTGGTACAGTGCACAGAGGATCAAGCACTGACCCGTGGGTCATGGGAGAGGGAGGTTGTGACATAATCTTACACAGTGAAATCATAAAATGGGTATTGTGTACCTCTACCTTCTTAGGATCTGGAGCTATCGCAGGGTTTAGGCTCAAAGCATCCGCTAAAACATTAACCTGCCCCTTTCTAAACTCATAGGATAACATAAATTGGGCCAGGGTCTCATGCCAGCGAGTTTATTGTGGGGTCAGGACATGAGGTTCGCGGTAGTACAGCAAAGCACAGTGATTTTTACAGATGTGTAATGGTAGGGATGAGCCATGAAAATGATGACGCCAGTAGGTCAGCGCCTCAACCACTGCTGATAACTCTTTGTCATAATTGACGTAGTAAAACTCTAGTAAGGACATTTTATGGAAATATATCCCACCAGATGCTCTATTCCTTTTCCACCCACTTGTAAAAAGACATCCACTATGGCGAAGTTTGAGTCATCAGAAGCCACAATAAACTCTTTTTCATGATATACATGGTAAAGGACGGACATAGACAACAGGGTGCCCTTTACCACTTGAAAGGCAACCTGTAAGATGAGGGACCACTGTAGCACTTTTCCCACTCGCCTCTACAAGGGCGCCGTCACCTCATAAAAATTTGGTGTGAATTTCTAAGGAACTTACATGTCCCCATAAAAACTTCTCAATTCCTTGACTGAAGTCATTGTGGGCCACTCATGAAATGCTTTCTCCTTGTCTGGAATTATCATGTGGCCTTTGTCAAACATGACGTTGCCCAGGAAAGTGACCTAGACTTGAGAATTCACATTTACTGATTTCTAGTAAGGTTGGCTGCCCACAAAGGCTCCACTATTTGTGCTGCAGGTATATTGCATGGGACTCTTTATCAGGGGAAACACCAGAATATCATTCATGTAGGCCACCGTACATACACCCAGCAGGTCTCTCAAGGATGCATCTGTATGACGTTGGAAAATAGAAGGTGCATTAGTTGCCCAAAAGGTATAACCTGAAACTGGAAAATACCTTTTCTGTTTTAGAATGTGGTGAGACACTCCTGGCCCTATTTAATCCGTATCTGATTAAATGCATTTAAATAATCCAGTTTGTAGAAGACTTTCACCTTCCCCACATTAAGAGTAATCTGTGAGTCTAGTGGAATGGGATGCAAGTCTGGTATTGTTGTTGTTTAGGTTCCCATAATCTACGCATTGGCATAAGGTACCATCAGCTTTTTCCACTAAAAGAAATGGAGAGCATACTGGTGATGTACGCTGAAGTATTGCACCTTTAGCTAACTGCTCCTTAACTCACACATATAAGGCTACTTCCTTCCATATGGTCAAAGGGTAATTGAAAGAGAAGATATATGCACTAGACCAATGATGAGATTGAACTTGCAATCAAACTCTGAATGAGGTGATAGTACTTTGGCTGAAGCTGCATCAAAGATTCCAGCCCTTCCAAACAGGAAAGTAAGGGTACCTCCAAGGAGGGTGTTAAAGTCTGATTATTGCTTACTTGTTTAATTTGATCCTGAACACTTAATCGGGTTGAAATTTGGCCAAATGATCCTCAATTTTGCCTGTGGCTTATGGTATTCTGACCATTTGGAAACTCACTAGGAGTATTTATATAACCCTGACTCTTCTGGACAATATTGAGCTTAATTTTCCCTTCTTAATTTTAAAACTTCTTCTGAGGCAGGCAAAGTACAAGCGGTGGACTCTGAGATTCCAGTTTAGTGACACTCTTTAAAAGTGACTTCATAGGAAAAAGCAGTAAAAGATTAGTATTTTATATCTTTATTAAGACTAAATTATTTGATAATTATTCATTAGGCCAGGCGCTAGTATTTACACCTCTAGGGCATCTCCTGGCCACAGTTTGAGCATGCAATTTCCTCAGATTACTTTCCACCTCAGTTTGGCCCTGAACTGATATGAAATGAACTATTATTAGGTTTATTGGTGGAAAAAAGCTCTCATATTCAGGAGGATTTCAGGGATAAAAATTGCAATACAAAAGTGCAAAACTGCCTTAGGTTCATCTCAATATGAGTTTCATCATACTGCTGACAAAATATGAATTTTTGGAAATTTTGGGATTGATTTAAGTAAAATGATGCACCACTAATCAAAACGTCAGCAAGCCTCTCTCAATAGCACTAGGTACTCCCATTTGGGAAGTCCATGTGCAAGTGCTATCATGCTGATTACAAGGCTTGACATACAAAATTCACCATAGGGTGGGAAATTGGTTATTCTTAGGACCAGCCAAATTTGTGTTTCTTCATACAGCTTATGGAAACGTCTCCTAAATTGGGATGTCAACAGGCCCTCTTGATAGCACTAGGTACACCCATTTGGACAGTCCATGTTCAAGTGTTATCATGCCAATTACAAGGATTGACATGAGAATTTTGCCCTAGGGCGGGTAATTGATTACTTTTTACATCTATTTTTCATGGGATTTTTAGACATTATCTTTGGGTTGATCCCCAAATGATTTCTTATGGTGAATATATAATATTGTTCCCAATTAGTTGGGACCAATTGCCAAGTTTTGTTGCAGTGATAATTGGCCTAAATGTAAAAAACTTTTCTTTCTCGTTGCAAACACTTTTGCAACCCATTCAATTCAAGACTAAATCTAGTAAATAATCTCACTAGAGGGGATTAGTCTGCGCCCATGTCTGGGAGCAGTTGGGCAAGCAAGGCAAGAGGAGCAGGCGGAAGGCCCGCGGCCTCTAACATTCGAAAATGCCCCAGAGAATCCAGCGGAATAGAAAAAAATCTAAAAAAACTGGCGGTCACAATTTCCCAGAGATACTCGCGTGGCAAGCATGATGCAACCAGTACATCAACACGCCACATTCCCAGCCACTTTCGTTGGTGGAATTTGGAGTCCGTGTGTATCTGGACATCCAAAAAATGGCCCTATGGGAAAAATTTTGTGAAGATGTACACAAAATTTTCCTGACTGCGGTGTACGTTGCACCTCACTCCATGTCGCGCGGTTGGCTGGACCTAGGTTTTGAAAGCAAAATAGCAGCAGACGAGGCTGCAGCGGTGCGCGTAGTGGTCGACCTCCCGAAGGGCAACAGGTCGTCAAAACTAAATGCACCAGATGGACAAAATCAAACCAAATTTTCCTCACGTTTGACTTTTTGCCTACTACAGTAAAACGTGACATTTTGGAGCAACACCTGAAAGATGGTCTCGCCATATATGGCGAAATACAATCTTTCAAAATGCAACGTTTCACGCTGATGCCACACCTGTGCACCGGCAAAGCCATCGCAGTTCTGACCCCAACTGAGGAGATTGTGAAGGACCTAACCCAGATCCCGCACTCCACCTTTATTGACATCGCAGGGCATACCACCCACCCATTCTGGGTAACCATGGACAGCGCGCCCCCCATTTGCACCCACTGTGATGCGTTCAGCCATAAGGCACACGCGTGCCCCATTAAAGAGGGCGTTACATTCCAAGAGCACCCCTCGGCGGCCATGGCCAGCGGAGAGGCGCACTACGAACCAACTGCAAGCACCAAAGAGGCTTTCCCGTGGGGAGCACAAGGCTGCTACCTATTGGTAAAGCCCATCTCCCTGCAGGAGTGGAAGAAGGCCAAGCAGGCCCGTAGGACCGCGGCCAAGGTCACCACCACCATCCCACACTCACAACGCCAGGAGGACATGGAGACCTTCGCGGCGGAAGCAACTTGGGAATCCATCACCCAATCAGATTGGGAGGCCCAAGCTGAATGGGCCACTCAATCTGAGGATCCGATGGGAGATTCAATCTCACCCAATTGCTGCACCCAAGCCCCGGTTGAAACCAACTTGGGACCTATCCCAACCAAAAAAAAATTTTTTGCCCCACTTGACAGTGCACCAAAATTATCCGCACTGCAAAAAATTCGTCCGACATCAGGAAAACAAAAAGCGAAGGCCAAAGCCAACGTGACTCTTTCCGCAAAAATTAACAAAAACCCCAATAGCGTTGCTGCTAATACCTGCGCTGCTGTGAAAGCCTGTGGGGACCTGGAAGAGGCTGGTGGGCCAGGGGGCCCACCCCTCGCACCTAAGGTGCGATAGGGGAAACCTTCACTCTAGGGATGCTGAATATTGCCGGACTCAAGGCCTCCCCGTCCCAGGCTAGGAAACTGAGTTTTTTACAAAATAATTTACCCGTGGATATCCTAGCCATCCAGGAAACCCACTGTCCACGAGGTTCCAAGGATGCTTGGAAAACAATGCTCCTACCATCCCTATCCTTTTGGTCGAAGCACTGTGGGGTGCTAATTTGGAAAAACAATTTTTTCAAATTTACATCTTCAGAAACATTCCTAAATGACTGAGTGCTCGTTGTCACCTTCTCATGGGCCGATGTTGCACACACAATCGTCAACATTTATGCCCCAAACGGTGCACAAGAGCGTTGGGAATTTTTCTCGTCGGTCAAATCCCTCCCACTACCCCCCAATTCTTTCCTAATTGGTGACATGAACTGTTGGCTAACCTCACCAACGGACCAGTGGCTGCCCTCACCCCACGCCCCACAGGGTCACGTAGGACTACACGTTCTAAAAGCCACCCTTGGGTTAATGGATGCACTGCCGCGACATGCCCCACTGCTCAAAAACATGCTGCGTCCCCACGTCCACAATGGCCAATTAAGGTCCATGACCCGCATTGACCTTATTCTAGCGCCGGCGAAATTCCAACCCCACATCTCCCACTTCAAAACAACGAAAATGGAATTCTCTGACCACTGACTGGTCTTGATAACATACCACTTACCCGTCACAGTTGCAAAGGCCCCACATTGGTGCAAAATCCACCCCCAGAGCTTGCGTCGCCAGGATTTTCCATGTGGGTGGAAGAGGCAACTTTGGCAAAATCGTTTGTTGCACCGTTTTGCGTGGACCCCATTTCCACATGGGCAACTTTCAAAAAAGACACCATCCGCCACTATCGCCATCTCTCATCCAGACGCTCACGAGCCACATCGGCGGTTATATCGCATGCGCTGGCGGAATTGGCCCACTTGGAGTCCAACATTCCAGCCTCAGGATATAGCCCTGCATGGGGCCAGAAGTGGGCGGAGGCAGCAGCCCACCTCAACGCACTTGAAAGGCAACACAAACATCGGGTTTGTGTCCAATACAGGGCCACACGCATCACTAAAGGCGACAAGTGCACCGCATACTTCTTCAAAAAAAAATTTTGCATCATGCCAGAGCGTGGCCTGCACACAGGTGCGAAGATCAATTAATTCTATTGTGGACACACCGGCCGAAGTGGCAATCGAAATGCAAAGATATTACCTTAAGTTATACCGAGCCAAACCAATTCAGCCGGCCAAAATGGCGGAATTTCTTGACAGAGCTCATATCCGCACCATTTTCTGATACCCGGAAATAATGAATTTAAATTTAAATTTAAATTTATTGCGGGGAAGGCTGACCATGGGACAGACACTTCTGAATATGACTCAGATGAGACAAAACTTAGTACCAGGTGAGGCACCCCAGAGAAGCGATGCTATCTCTTGTTGCCAGCGGGAACGCCACTTATGGGAAGGGGGAGGGAACGTGTGTAGAAGGCATAGCCACTATTGAGCACGTGTGGAGGAAGGGGTCTGATTTGATGAACCAGACTGGGAACCAGGAGGAGACCAGCTGCCGGCGATGTGGTGGGAGATATACTAAACATCCACGCTTGAAAGTGATCCACCAAATGAGACCAGAATCTGTGGACAGCTTCAGGGAGGGTGGGGATGGATCCAGCGATGGCATCCAAGACAATCGTGTGGATAGTCCACATGGCGATTGCAACCACCAGAGCACGAAGGGAGGGTGGGAGGGGGAGGCCATTGATGAAGCAAACATATCTCTTGACAGACTGAAGGGATGTGTTTGATCCTGGCCTAGCAGACGTTGGACTTAGCACCATATTACTTTAGAGGTGGGGCACTTCTCCAGGCGGTGAAACAGCGTTCCATACTGGCCACACACGACACAGAATGAGTGTAAAGCATTAGAGCGCTCAGCTGTATGATACACCCGCCTCAGGCAGCGCCACACATGGGAGCAGACTTGAGGCTGCAACAGAGGATGGTGTGCATATTTCCAGATAGTCTTTTGGGTCTCAGTGGAATAAGGGATGTCCATCATGTCCAGGTAGTCCACCCTGGATAGGACTTGGGGTCGAATGGGGATCACGCCATCATGGATGGGTAGCCCCTGTACCTCTTGTGTGAACTGAGGAGAGGGGCGGCCTCTTCAGGTTGTATGTCCACTAATACAAATTCTCCACTCTGCGCTTCGCATGGAGAGTAGGATTCGTTTGAAGTGGGTTTTGGTCCCGTGAGGACCTGTGGCTGATGTGTGTGATGCGAGGTATTTCATCAGGGAGTGGGGGTTTGATGGATTGTTGAGGCCCAAGGCTCGGGAGAAGTTGGAGCGGGCTGCGCGGGACCAGTGTTGGGATGGGAGTGTAGGAGCAGTGACGGCCGCAATCCAGGTGCCTAGGATCTTGGCGGCATGGGCTTTGAAGTCAAGTAGGCCCATGCCACCATGATGATGAGGGCCAAACATGACCTCTAGCCTTACTGGTGGAGGGCGGCCTGACCAAAGCCAACCTTGTAGCAAAGCATACAGGGATTTGAAGAAGCTTGGGGAGAAGGTGATGGCGTGGGCTCCAAACCAGACTTTGGAAATAATGAATTTAATTACTCCGAACGAATTATGGACTACCATTCGCGGTGCGCCAAACCGAAAATGCCCAGGCCCAGATGGCATTCCATATGAGTTCTACAAAAAAATATTTTAAATATATATCCCCATTGCTGCTAGCCTCACTCAACCAAAGCCTGGTGGAAACGCGCCTCCTACCAAGAGGACATGAGGCTTTTACAGTTACACTCTTCAAGAAAGGGGATAGGCTAGACTTAGCCAACTGGCGCCCCATTTCTCTAACAAACACAGACACCAAAATTTTAACAAAAATCATGGCTAACCGTTTAGGGACTGTAGCATCTGCCACCATATCTCCAGAACAATTCGGTTTCATCCCCAGAAGGTCTATTTGGGATAACGTGCACTCTGTGGCTAATGTGTGTCAGTCCACAGCCTCTGGGGCACTTGTATTCTTGGACCAACAAAAGGCCTATGATAGAGTAAACTGGGAATACCTTAGGGCCTGCCTCCAACAATTCCGCCTACCTCCCCGCTTCATTAACTGGGTGATGCTGCTCACGGAATCTGCAACAATGGCTGTGCGTGGCCCAGGTTTCCTAACGGAAGTAGTCCATCCTCAAAGGGGCCTGCGACAAGGGGACCCCCTGAGCCCACTCTTATACAACTTCAGCCTTGACCCACTACTGCGAAATGTGAATGCCCAACTCACTGGGGCCCATGTGCCAGGCCAAACCCCAGTCAAGATGATGGCATTTGCAGATGATTGCGTGGTGGGGGTGTCTAATAACAAAGATGCACGCGCGCTTGAAGCCCTCATCCAGAAATATTTCCAGGTAAGCAACGCGGCACTGAACGCCTCCAAAACCGAAATCATCCTCCTTGGTCGGTTTCAGAACTGCTGGGCCCCAGCAAGTAGTTCCCAACCCAGCCCAGCTGCTCGCCCAAGTCCACGCCTTACTAACTCAAAACACACCGCTCCACTGGTGCTCCCCTTTGTGCCACGACCTACCATAGGACCGGTACGCCATCTGGGCGTTTGGTTGGAGGCAGGAGGATACGCGTCAGCAGTAATGGAGGGCCATATACTGGACAACGTGACGAAGCGAATCGCCTCTCTCAGAGCCCACCCTACTACCCTCACTGGCAGGGTTGTTCTTGCCACTCTATGCTCCTATTCAAAGTCTGGTTTGGAGCCCACGCCACCCCCTTCTCCCAAGCTTCTTCAAATCCCTGTATGCTTTGCTACAAGGTTGGCTTTGGTCAGGCCGCCCTCCACCAGTAAGGCTAGAGGTCATGTTTGGCCCTCATCATCATGGTGGCATGGGCCTACTTGACTTCAAAGCCCATGCCGCCAAGATCCTAGGCACCTGGATTGCGGCCGTAACTGCTCCTACACTCCCATCCCAACACTGGTCCCGCGCGGCCCGCTCCAACTTCTCCCGAGCCTTGGGCCTCAACAATCCATCAAACCCCCACTCCCTGATGAAATACCTCGCATCACACACATCAGCCACAGGTCCTCACGGGACCAAAACCCACTTCAAACGAATCCTACTCTCCATGCGAAGCGCAGAGTGGAGAATTTGTATTAGTGGACATACAACCTGAAGAGGCCGCCCCTCTCCTCAGTTCACACAAGAGGTACAGGGGCTACCCATCCATGATGGCGTGATCCCCATTCGACCCCAAGTCCTATCCAGGGTGGACTACCTGGACATGATGGACATCCCTTATTCCACTGAGACCCAAAAGACTATCTGGAAATACGCACACCATCCTCTGTTGCAGCCTCAAGTCTGCTCCCATGTGTGGCGCTGCCTGAGGCGGGTGTATCGTACAGCTGAGCGCTCTAATGCTTTACACTCATCCTGTGTCGTGTGTGGCCAGTATGGAACGCTGTTTTACCGCCTGGAGAAGTGCCCCACCTCTAAAGTAATATGGCGCGAAGTCCAACGTCTGCTAGGCCAGGATCAAACACATCCCTTCAGTCTGTCAAGAGATATGTTTGCTTCATCAATGGCCTCCCCTCCCACCCTCCCTTCGTGCTCTAGTGGTTGCAATCGCCATGTGGACTATCCACACGATTGTCTTGGATGCCATCGCTGGATCCATCCCCACCCTCCCTGAAGCTGTCCACAGATTCTGGTCTTATTTGGTGGATCACTTTCAAGCGTGGATGTTTGGATATCTCCCACCACGTCGCCTGCAGCTGGTCTCCTCCTGGTTCCCAGTCTGGTTCATCAAATCAGACCCCTTCCTTCACACGTGCTCAATAGTGGCTACGCCCCCTACACACGTTCCCTCCCCCCTTCTCATAAGTGGCGTTCCCGCTGACAACAAGAGATAGCATCGCTTCTCTGGGGTGCCTCACCTGGTACTAAGTTTTGTCTCATCTGAGTCATATTCGGAAGTGTCCATCCCATGGTCAGCCTTCCCGCAATAAATTTAAATTTAAATAATTGGCCTAAATGTGTGAGTGTATTCAGCCTGAGCTTTTGATTAAATAATTGAATTGAATTTACATTGAGATAATCGTCCTGAACCATTTTATTGCAATATGATTTAAGTTGAGAATTAGAGTATTAGCTCAAGTATTGAGAGGATAATCTTCTAATTTGTTGGTTGTCAAAGGGCTTAGTTTTTGAGTCAACAACCATAATCTGACATTCCCCCCGCTTGACTTGAACATAAGCCCTAAGGTTCCCAATTAGTCTTCATTGATCTTCATCATTTTGTTAATTTCAGCCTAAATTGCCAATAGAGTAGGACAAGCGCATAGCCTTAACTTCAGCCCTAATTGCTGATGAATCTGGAGTTGGATCCTTTCCTCATTCACAAGTGCAAACTAAAGTATTAATTATGAAAGGTAATTATTATTTTTACATATCATTTTTTCTTTTAATATTATTTTTCTTTTTTTCTTTTTTATTTTCCTTGATCAGCCAGCTTATTTAACCTTATTAGGAATTTTTCATGGACTTGGGTTAAGAGGGGTGTCAAAACTGCGGGAACAGCTTCTTAAATAATTGGTATGCTCTTGGGTTTCCATTTCTCCATTGAATACAGGTATCAAGACATGGTGCAATTCATGGTAGGGCTTGACTGCGTGTTCCATTGCAATTTTAGCGTCAAATTTATCTATTATAGTGCATACAAGCAAGACTTGTGCCTCATGTAATAATTTGTCTTCAAAGTCCTTAATAGTCTCAATCATGAAAACAATACTAAGAAGCTCTCTTTTACGGACTTCTAATTTCCAAGGCCCTCCAAACTGTTTTGTAACTGTAATTTTGGCATCCATATAGGACCAATTGTTGCCCAAATAGGGCATAATGAGATCACAGCTATGGGCATTGAGTGAGTTGATTAGTGCTGATCCTTTTGCATGGTCTGATGCTCCCTGCATTGCTTTTTCAAATAGCTTGAGAAAAGAATGGACGTTCCCATCCTTATTGAACTTTGGTAAGTTCAATGGTTTAAATTCATCTCAACTTGTTTCAGGAATAGGGGTTGTACTTCTTCTTAAACGTCTTGGTGTATCATTATTTAGAATCAGCCCTCTTTCCCGTTGAGGAGTAACTAGAGTTGGGATTTTCCAAAACCCTAGGCATAGGATGGATGTTCACAATATCAGTCTCTGCATTGGTGTTGATTTCCAATAATTCAATTTTATGATATTACTCTAAACTACTGGATTCCAATGCTTGTTTTTGGCCCTTAGTTGTTTTTAAACTGTTTTTTGGCCAAATGAGCAGAGCTTTTTCCCCATTTCTCTTTTTGTCAAAGCTGGGTAAGTACTGGAAGCTTTGCTTTTTGAGGGATTCAAATTCTTTTTTAAGGTTGTCATACTCCTCTTTAATAATGCTTAATTGGACGTTATGTTTTTAATATCTTTGGCCATACTGTCTACTTGAGAATTTGCAGTTGATAATTGCATTTGGAGTTCCCAATTCTCCTTAGTAATTTCAGTATTCCTTGCCTGCAATTTGACACAACCATAGAAATTTTTGAAAATTCCTCTTTGATCAAGGCATCATCCTCATCACTAATCAGGACGGCTGGTTTTGCTGTAAGGTCTTTAATGTTTTTGTTCACAATATCCAGCTTGGCCCAAACATTATTTTTGAAATCATCATGTTTTAAATTTTAGTCAAGGTGATTTCTTTGGCCCAAAGTGGCATGTATGGTGAGTCTTTCTGACTGAGATAATAAGAAATCAGAATGCGTTTCCAGTTTTTGACTGCAGTTATTTATGTTTTGTACCCATTCATGCGATAGCCCATGGTGAGCAAGAACTTCTGCAGCTATCTTTGGGACTCCTTCATTCAATAGCTCCTTGATTGTGTTTAATCTCCCATGAGCTTCTTTGCAAGTCCCATTATACACAATTGCTTTTTGAACTTCAGTAAAACT
This sequence comes from Massospora cicadina, assembly GCA_022478985.1. Taxonomy (NCBI): domain Eukaryota; kingdom Fungi; phylum Entomophthoromycota; class Entomophthoromycetes; order Entomophthorales; family Entomophthoraceae; genus Massospora; species Massospora cicadina. The sequence continues at coordinate 59,953 of JAKSZP010008363.1, forward strand.
GGAATTTAATTTGTCCAGTTAAGCATTTTGGGAATATTGTTCCTCCCCTTGCACATGGTAGATTTCTGTGAGTTCCAGATTTTGTCTAGCAAAAATTTGCTGGGTATGCTTAATTGAGGGTTGGACAAAGTTATCCAGGAATTCATTAGTTTCTTGACTGTCTTTGAGATGTTTGGTAAGAGATGCTGTCAGGATTCTCCCTTTATTGGGGAAGCCCCTACTAGGGTTTGTGACCTGCCTACAAGTGGATGCCATATTAAGCTCCCCATTAACTTGGGGTAAGCCCAATCTGAAGTATTAGGATTGACCGTGATAATATTAATAATTTAATATTAGTAAATTTGACACCGGCAACTAATTCCAATGATGTCAATTGAACAATCAGGTTGCAGGGAATTGCTGTCTGACGCAAAACTTAATCAATTAACCCTTTCAGGTGCACTGGCAACTTATGCTGAGGATGCACCAATTAACCCTTGTGTTATTCATTTATTCCCATTCAGCTTTGGCAATTGATGCTGGAACTTCCCATTCCCGATCCATTGAGGTTCAATAAATACCTGAGGATCATTTTAATAAAGGACTGCTTTTTGCAATCTCTTTTCCCTTTTAGCTTACCAAAGGCCTTAATGGCCTATTAACTTGCTGCGGGGTTTTGGGCTCTGACTATTTACGGGCACAGGATGGAGTAGCTCCCCCATAGACTGGCAAAACTGATGCTCCATGCCAGGTGCCCACAAGTTCCCCATGAGAGCTAATTTAGGGAAAAGAGGAGGGGCAGTCGCAGCTGAGGGCCATTGGCCTGAGGTATATACCCTGGGCCTAAAAACCCATGAGGTACGACCTGGCATGGCCCTTCCCCACAGAAGGCAAGCCAGGATGAGGGGGACTAAGGGCCCCCAAAACTAGCCTGGGTGGCCAAGCCAAGGCTACCAGGGTGTCATCCCCAATGCCAGCTCTTATGCCAATGCCAGCCCCAGCACCAATGCTGGGTGTTGATCCTGATGCTGGAATCAGCACTAATGGGGACCTTATGCTGATGCTGGGGCCACTCCCCAATGACACTCACCAGATTCTGCCATTGTGTCCACGCCAGTTACCTTGGCCTGTTCCACCCTGCCACCCAGATCTGGTGCCCCCACCTTGGCTCTGACCCCTAGTCAAGCCTTGGATGGGGCTCTGTTAGGATTCTCCCTTTATTGGGGGAAGCCCCAACTAGGGGTCACGACCCACCTATGGACAGATGCCAGATTGGGCTCCCCATCAACTTGGGGTAAGCCCAATCTGAGGTATTAGGGATTGACCCTGATAATATTAATAATTTAATATTAGTAAATTTGACACTGGCAACTAATGCTGAGGATGTCAATCAAACAATTGGTCATGGGAAATTACTGCTGTTGTGAAGCCCAATCAATTTACCCTTTTGGCTGCACTGGCGACTTATGCCAAGGATGCTCCCATTCCCCTTATATTATTTATTTATTCCCATTCAGCTTTGGCAATTGATGCTGAATCTTCCCATTCCCAATTTTTTAAGGTTCCATAAATACCTCAAGGATCATTTTAATAAAGGACCGCTTTTTGCAATCTCTTTTCCCTTTTATCTTACCAAAGGCCTTAATGGCCCATTAACTCGATGGGGGCTTTGGGGCCCTGGCTAGTTTTGGGCACAGGTTGGTGTTGCTCCCCCGAGGCCTGACAATACTAAAAAAACTTTTGTTAGTTTTTACACTTTTTTGCATGGTCCCTTGGGCGAACCTGTGTGCAAACCTCCTTAAGGAGGCCATCAATAGAATTAGGGCATTTTACTTTAACAAAGTTAATGACATAATCAAGTGCACAACTGGGTCATCCTGATCCTGTAAGTCCTGGGGACCAGCCCTTGCAACTGGATAGGGATCAACACCCCTTCTGGGTAAAAACGGGCCCCAAGGCTCCTTTGGGCCCTCTGTCACAGCTGGGCGACCTAACCCATGTGATAGATGAGCGCTGGGTGTCTTGATTTCCTCCCCCCCAAAGATATCCCACTCCCACCTCTTCCACCCTCCTCAACCCTGGTAAGTTTAGTATAAGGAGTCTGCAGGGAGATTGCGCACACCAGGGGGCATGGACAGCCCCTGGGACCACCCACTCCCCAGACAAACTATATCAGAATTTTGAGAAAACAGCAATTCCCAATGTTGGAGCCCGGCCTGAAAATTCTGGACTGGGTGAGCTGGTCCAGACTGGCCTGCACCGGAAATCAGATTTGGATACAGCTTGGATCTCAAATCAGGCTCCAAATGACTCAGACCAGCTGGCCCAACGCTCCAAAATGGACCCAGGTAATTTGTATCACAAGAGTATCCTAATTGAGGGATTGGTTTGAGTTGCAAATAATCTGATCCAAGGACCCCTGCCTCCTGGGACGAATCTGAAGCACCTGAACCATGCAAACAAGCGACTCAGATGACCAGGACGTGGATTGGCAACATCAACTTGGTTTGGTCCCAGGAATCTGGGAAAATTTGCAAAAGTTTTTGACTTTTGCAAAAATCTGGAGCATCATCCTACCCCCTCTGAGCCAGCCAACCAAATCCCATCGCTAACCCCCAAATGGCCAATCCCTAAATACCTTCTTCATGCATTAGCCCAGTTTTTAAGGCAACTGCCCTGGCTGGGGGTAGTTGTCAGTTCATTCTCTTTCTTTTCACTTAATAAAATTCAAATTCCCCATCTATCTTGCTGCGGCCTCCATCTACCTTATTAATTTTATAAAATTTCTGCCAATTGATATGACAAAATGCGCCGTCACACAAGTCCTCCTTCTGATGTTCGCCAAATGGGTTATCTGGTTGCTTAACCCCGCCATGCTGAAGCAGATCATAGTTGCGATAATCTACCTCGCCCCCAACGATGAACCTGCTGCTTCATTCATTTTCATGTGTTCATTTAATGGATAGACTTCCATCCATTTGGTTGCTGAGTCCTCCAAAACTTCTCCCCAGCTAGAGCAGCACCCGAGCACCCCCGCCCCACCACTCGTGGACTTGGCTTCCATAGCTGCCTCAGCCTCTGCTGGCTCGGCCCACCAGTGGGACCTAGAGCGCCCCCTCCAGGGGAAGCTCAGTCCCAACACCTCTCTTGGGTCTTACTATACCTCCGCTCACACTTCCAACCATGTGGCGGCCTCTGTGTCATCCCTCACTTGCATGCAAGCCCCCCTATCTGAATCTGAAGGCCAGCAACCAAAAACCCTGGAGGAGTCGTCATCCTCCCTGCCTCTCCCACCTTTGGGGGTTGCCCCTGCAAGACTCACGGTTGCCCCCAATGCAACCATCTGGTTTGCCTTGGGGACCTTCAGTATGTTACTGAACTTTTGCTTTCCTCATGTCTCCCATAGAACCCCACTTTTATTATTTTCTCAGACTGCTATGCCTTTGGCATTCTGGCCCTCCACTGGGTGCTCGCGCACCCTGACTGGAAGCCCAGTCTAGTTCTTAGCCAAATCCGTGACATAATGAACTGACCACTAATCTCAGTCTTCTCCACCCTCCTCGCTGGCACAGGCAAAGCGCTGGCCTACGCCCTCACTCTGAACGTGCTCTCCCTCTGTGACCTGGCCTTCTCCTGCTGGTCAGTGGCATTATTCATCTGGCCTGCCGCCAGGCTCTGATGAATTGGTCCTCACCCCACAGAGCTCCAATGGTGAGCGCCACTCCTTCAGTTAACATAATAGGGTTGGGGGTTCCCCTGTGTCTTCTGATGGGGTGGCCAATCAAATCCTGGGCGTCCTATTGGAGCTTCAGGTGTACCTCACTGCTGATGGTGGGAAATTCCCACTTCCCTCTGATGCGCAGCTGAGCGTGGCTCTCCTTGACGCCCCAGATGGGGACGCCTGTCATTGGGTCAGGGGAGTGCTCCGCTCTGCTGCCAAGTCAGGCAACCCCACCCCCTTGTCGGCGCTGGTCACCTTGGTGGTCCAGGCCCCTGAGTCAAGACTGGCGCGCCTCCTCCATCTGTTTACCTTGTAAAAGACAGCCACGGACCTACCCTCCCTGATAAAGTTCTTCGCAGTCCTGGCTCCAACAGTACCCATCCCTGTTGAAATCGCCATCTCTGCATTCCGCGCTGCCTGGACCCCACTGCGGCGGCCCACACAGCTTGGGACCCTCTCCCTGGATCCTTAGAGGTTGCATTCTCAGTGGCCCGTGCAATTGGGGCCAGGCCCTTTTAAACCCCCACATGTCCCATCACCGCCCCCGAGGCACCCCATACCACACCTCCCCCTGCCAGTAGTCACGGCCAAGGGAAGCGCCTCCCTGGACTTGCTGCCCTTTGCTCCCCTCAGTGGCCGCCTTGGGTACCTCCCCCAGGAGAAACCCTGCCTATAGCACCGCCTGCCCCCAGTCCAAATCAGGAGGCTGGGTCGTTGGGTCCCCAGCGTTTGGAGTCTGCTCAGCATGGTGAAATTATCCCCCTGGCTAACCCCTCCTCCCCCTAAAGAGAGCAGAGTGGGTGTATGCATTAACCCTCGACTACCCATTTAGGACAAGGAAGTAGTAGAGACCTTGCACCAGTTGCACCCCACCCTTGTGCCTCCAGGCCAGTCTCTCTTGATGTTGAGTCATGCCCCCTCCTCGGCTGCCCTTTCTCTGGCTCACCCTAATAAAGAGGACCAAGCATACTTCCTATTCCCCATTTCCTTTCCTCTAAAACAGGGGAAATTACAGTGAAAGCCCTCCTCGACACTGGAGCGGTGGGTAACTTTATTGACCTTGGCGTGGCACAGTCCTTGGACCAAATGATGGAGGAAGCTTCATCCATCCTGGGCGCCTTGTTAGAGTCCATGATGTCCTACTGCATCCGATGTCCATTGCACTTCTCAATTCATGACTTTAGGTTCATTGACCACTTCTCAGCGGTACAGGACTTTCTCTACCCTGTAATCTTGGAGGTGGGCTGGTGGCGCCGCCAACAAGTTCACATTAATCTTGCAACCAACTCCTTGTTGTTCACAAACCTCAAGTTGAGTGGTGAGTTTCCATTGCTAAAGACCCTTTCCCAGGGCACATCTCTTGGTTCCATCTCCTCTCAGACCCCATCCTAGTTGACCTCCTCTGGACTTTCCCCCTTCCTATCCCCATACAGGGCCATCTTTGTCACTGGCATCTAAGCTCCCATCCCACTCTGAGTATGACTTGATGTTTCACTTGACGGTCGATCTAGTCAAGATTAACTGCCCCCTCTATCCCTATACAGAGGAAGAGGATAGGGCTTTGGGCGTTGGCTGGACGAGATGCTAGAGAAGGGGTGGCTCATCAAGAAGTCCTCCCCAGTCTCCTCCCCCATAGTTTTCGCTAGGAAAGCAGATGGGTCCCTGCGTCAACTATGGCCACCTCAACAACATTGCCATCCCTGACCCATACATCTTACCCTTAGAGCAGAGCTTTGCCCAGGCCATTGCCAAGTCTCGCGTCTTCTTGAAGTTGAACTTGGTGAACGCCTTTAACCAGGTGATGGTGGCGAGGGAACAGGAGTGGCTCACAGCCATCTGCACTCGTGGGGCTTTTCCAGTTCAGAGTGATGCCATTAAGCTTGAAGAATGCGCCAGCCACCTTCCAGCACCTCATTGGCAATGTGCTGGGGATTTGTACTTCTCATGTTTCAGTGGCTTATATCAACGACATTTTGGTAATTCCCCCACCCCTGAACAACACGCCAGAGACCTTGAAGTGGTAGTGGCAGCCCTCCACAAGGCTGGGCTATTCGTTAAACCCTCCAAGTGCAAATTCTTCAAGGACGAGGTTACCTTTCTTGGGAATCTTGTCCTGAAGGATAGTTATGCCGTCCCCCCTGCAAGCTGGAGGCTATTCAGTCTTGGACTACCCCAACCACTCAAAAACAGCTTCGCAGCTTTCTTGGAATTGTCACCTTTTTGAAGAAATTTTCCCCCGCTCTTGCACAACTGGCAGCACCCTTGCACCCCCTCACCAGTAAAAACGCCCCTTTTAAATAGTCCCAGAGTGCCAGCAGGCCTTTGAGGCCATCAAGGAGGTTTTTCTCACAGCCCCATCCTGAGGCATGCCAATACCTCCTGCCTCTTCATAGTAGCCTGCGATGCCTCATCAGTGGCAGTGGGTGCTGTTCTGCTACAGGAGCATGAGGGAGCTGAGCACCCGGTGGCCTATTACTCCTGGAAGTTCACCGCAACAGAGCAAATGTGGCCAATATATGACAAGGAGCTAGCAGCGGTGGTGTGTTCGCTCACCCACTGGTGATACCTCTTTCAGGGCGCCCAGCACGAAATTACCATTTGGACAGACCATAAGGCACTTCTCTACTACTGCAAACCTCAGAAGCTAGGACATTGGCAAACTTGCATGTATCAAGACCTCTGTGCGTTCCATTTTAAGTATAAAATTTATCAAAGGTCCCCTTAACATATTTCTGGACATGCTCAGCTTAAAACCCTCCCTGTCTCCCAACGGGGGGAATACCCATTAGACCTTATGACGGTAGTGCCCCCTTCCCAAATCCTCACATTGGCCCCCCTACTGTATCCTTCACTGATTTGGACCCTGACGCTCTGCTCCTCCTCTGTGTCCTCACTTCCCAAACCTGCTGCCCTGAAGGAATTGAGCTTCTTGCTGACTTAGAGTCCATGCGCCGCAAGAAAACTCTATATACCTTGCAGGATGGAACAATCTGTTTCCACAATCAGGTTTGGGCTCCTCCCTATCTATGCAGCCGTGTCATTGAGGAACATCATGTCCCCCAGACCATTGGCCACCCCCGGTATCAAAAGGTGTGTGGATCTCATAAAGAGAACCTACAACTGGCTTGGGTCCTCAAAGGACATTTCCGCTTGAATCTTTCATTGTGTCACCTGTGCCTGGGTGAAATTAGATCATTCTGGGAAGAAGGGAATGTTACACCCTTTTCAGCAGGCTGAGGGGCCATGAACCTCAGTCTCAGTTGACTTCATTGTGGAGCTCCCACCCTCCTGTGGCTCAGATGCAATCATGGTAGTCGTGGACCAATTTACCAAGTTTTCACTTTTCATCCCCTGCCTCTCTTCTATTACTGCAGTGGAGACCGCAAATTTATTTGTCAACCATGTCTTTGCCATGTTTGGTCTCCCCAAGGAGATAGTGAGTGACAGAAGACCCCAGTTCACAGCCCAGTTCTGGGAAGAGTTGCTGACCCTCCTTCACATCAAGCCCTGTAGATCCACTGCTTACCACCCTCAGTTCGATGGGCAGACCGAGAGGGTGAATCAGACACTGGAACAGTACCTGTGCTGCTATGCAACGGCCTTGCAAGACACCTGGGCCAAGGATCTACCTCTAGCACAGTTTGCATACAACAACTCCCTCCATTTTCAACTGGCTTCTCTCCCTTTGAGGCTACTCTGGGGTATAACCCCTCTTTCCAGATTGGCCCCCAACTTTTCTCAGAAGTTCCCGCCGCCATGGACCATGTAAGCTCTCTCCACGAGATGCACAACCTGGTCTGTGAACACTTAACAAAGTTCATTGAGGACTACAAGAAGTTCACTGATCGGAAGCGCCTTCCAGGGCATGAGATCAAGGTTAGTTCCCTTGTTTTGTTAGATACCCGCAAAATTCCCCTGAAAGCCCCCACCCACAGGCTTGCAGCTAAATGCTTGGGACCCTTCAAGGTTGAGAAGGATTTAGGCAACGGTGCCTACCACCTGAGACTGCCCGCACACTGGAAGCAGCACAATGTCTTCCACACCTCCCTCAAACCCCCTTTAAGGGGGAAAGGCCAATGTCCCCAGAACCAATCATCATCGGGGAATCCCAGGAAGTGGAGGTGGAGGCCATTTTAGCTTCCTGAAGGTCCTGCTGATCCATTCTTTACTTGGTCGCCTGGAAAGGTTACCCCTTATATTAGAACAGCTGGGTGAACGCACGTGATTGTACAAATTGCGAGGACCTAATAGAGCTGTTGATTCTCGGTGTAAAGGCTTGATTCTGCCAAGTTAGTTTGCTCAGGGTATTAGCCACTGAGCAACCAGATTGGATGATATGAAGATCGCCGACTTTAGTAAAACTTGATAAACTTTTATACAGTGCAAACGCCCCTTTATTTGACTTTACTATTTTATACTTAATTGCAGACTTATCTGCAACCACCTAATCACAGGAAAAGACCTCTTACATAATCCTCCATATGACTCTTTATATCTCAGTTCCCCAAGATGGATGCATCCTCAGCTCGTTAGCCTTCTATTCATCTTCCCTTTTCTAGAAGCTCTCATTTATATCAAATCTCGGCGTAATTCCCCTCAATTCACCAAATGATCGACATTTTAATTGATTGATATCCATATACCTTTTCTGTCAATCTCGAGACTCATCTTAATTCCCCCTCCAAACTGCCTGTATGGGTAACATATCATCCAGTCATATTAACTTCCTGACATTACCCCCCCCCCCCCTTTGACTGGATGATAGGCTCTTACTGTACTTATGCTTAGAGGAACTTCGCGTGATCTTGGTTGATATTCTGACCCCCTGCAGGTTCCTTAATAGTGTAGACATCCATGCCAGTCTTCTCAAAATACCTCAAACGGCCCAGACCAGATGTTGGAGAGCTTTTTTTCTGCCCAAATCCGTTCTGGTCTTAGAATAGGACATGGTCTCCTACAGTGAACAGTGGAAGTCTGCTCCATCTCTTCTGATTGGCTGCCTGATCATGAATCTTCTTGGCCAAACTGGTGGAGTAGGCTTCCATTTGCAGCTTGATCAAAATATCCATAATAGTCTTCATATATTGCTGAGGGTCCACAACACCAGCGTCCTTTATGAACGAGTAAATCAAGGTGGGCAGAGCTGGATGTCAACCATACAGCAGTTGGAAAGGGATCTTACCAGTGGACAAATAATAGCTGATATTATATGCGAACACAGCTGTAGGTAGAAGGGCACTCCATTCCAAGGGTCGATCCTTTACCAATTTATGGAGTATGTTCACTAGGGTTCCGTTGACCCGCTCCACCATTCCATTTGATTCCAGATGATATGGGGTGGTCAAAGCCCCGCGGATCGCCATCAACTCATTCAACTTTGGCAGGATGTGTAAAGTGAAATTGGTTCCGTTGTCCATTAGAATGAACTGCAGGCAGCCGTGCTGCTGTATAACACGCTCCATAATAAACTTGGAGGTGGTACCGCGCCCAAGTTGTTAATGGCCCTAGCCTCCACCCATCGAGTCAAATGATCAATGGCGACGATTATATACTTGGATCAATTGGCGCTAGTTGGCAGAGGTCCCACTACATCAATGGAAATGGTGTGCCAGGCGAACTGGGGTTTAACCAGCTGGCATGTGGTCTTCTTGTGGAATGGCTTTTCCACTTGACACTGATGGCAACAACTAACCGTTTCTAATACATTGTAATGCATGCTCTCCCAGTAGTAATGGGGTCGCAAAATCTCCAGCGTTTTCTGCAATCCTCCATGTCCTTCAGCCCAATGAGCATCCATAATAACCACGGGTCTAGCTGAAGGTTTAGGGAAACTCAGCGTTGAGTCTCTGATCCGCTTATATAGTTTCCCCTCACATAGAAAAGTATCCTGCCTGAGCCCATCTAATACCTTGATCACCTGTGGTGGCTCATCCTGGTATCTGTTCTCCACCATCTTCTCATACATTATGTCAGCTAAATCCGCCATGATAGTGACCATTAGCAGTTGGGAAAGACAATCTGCATTTTGATGTTTTGCTCCCAGATAGTGTATAATCTCAAAATCGTATGTCTGGAGCTTCAGTGCCCAACGTGAGAGCCGTCCTTCCGGTTCACACAGATTCTGCAGCCAGCGCAATGAAGCATGGTCCATCACTACTTGAAAGCTTATCCTATGTAGATATACCCAAAACTTTTTGTAAGCGTATATCACCGCTAAACACTCCTGCTTGGTCACAGTGTAGTTTCATTCATGACAGTTCAAGCTTTGACTACAAAATGTGACCAGATGCTCCACACCGTCATCGTCCTTCTGAGATAATACTGCCCCTATAGCAGAAAGGTATGCATCCACTTGTACTATGAACTGTTTGTCAAAGTTAGGATATTGTAAGATGGGTGCGCTTGCTAATGTGGTTCACAACACATCAAAAGCATTCTGGCATCATTCCATCCAATCAAAAAAGAATTTTTTTAACAACTCGAAAAGTGGGGCCCTGATGCACTGAAATTGGGAATGAACCATCAGTAGTACCTGACCATCCCCAGAAACACTTGAATATCCCGCTTATTACCTGGGCGAGTCATCTTGCTTATTGCTTCCACCTTAGCCGCTACAGTTTAAACCCGTTTAAATCCATGATGAACCTGAGGTATTCTAATTGTTCTTTAAAGAAATGGCACTTCCAAGGCTTAATTTTTCTATTAGCGGCAGCGAGGCAATGGAACACTTGTTCCAAGTGGGCAAGGTGCTCTGTAAAAATCTGTGATAACACATTAATATCATTGAGGTAAACTAAGACACAGGACAGCTTCAAAATCACCTAAAATAATATCCATGTCACGCCGGAACGTAGCTGGGGCGTTGCACAACCCTTGTGGCATGTGAGTCAGCTGGAATAACCCTCTCAAAGTGATGATAGCACATTTCTCCCGTTCTGCTGAATGCAAATCGATCTGCCAGTACCCTAATATCAGATCCATGGCGGAGAAATAATTCGCCCCACCCAATCAGTCCAACACATCATCAATCCACGGAAGAGGGTATGAATCCTTATTTTTACGTTATTGTGTTTGTGATAGTCAATAACCACTCAATTCGAGCCATCTTTTTTCCTTACAATGAGCACAGGTGATGCCCACAGACTGTTTGACGGCTCTAGCATCCCTTGCATGATAAGTTTATCCACCTCGTTGGAGACAATCA
>JAKSZP010008364.1:0-70692 GCA_022478985.1 Massospora cicadina
CAAACCATCCAGGCCACCGCCTCAAACCTTCATCAATTTTTACTAGAATCAGGCTCTTATTGCACTTAAGAGGTCAGGAGTACGGGTGTACCACGCCTTCCCCTATAAAAGGAGTGACCCTGGGATTAGTCCCCAGCATCACGCCCTGGTCCACAATGGGGTGATTGTTATCTTCCTTCTCCACCCTTTGGACAGACCCCCTATGCGGCTCAACTCCTAGAACTTTTACCCCCCGCTGTGGAATGTGAACTTAAGGAGCTCTGGAAGGAAGTTACCCATCTTGTTCTCTCAGCATTAGTGTCAAATACACTGTGGCGTGTTCTACACTGCTCATACAGGACAGGAGATCAAACTGGTCCCATCCTCCAGCACAAGGGTTGCACACGATGTGCAGAGCTGACAGACACCCACCTCTATCGTTTCTTTACTTGCCCCCTTATAGCCCCTTTCTGGAGCAAGGTCCGCGAACTCCTGCGAGCAGAATCCTGGGTAGCACACCCAGTTCAGGACTTCATGTTCAAACTCTTACTCCCCAATTGCTCCCAATCATTAAGGGTCCTGGCATTTGTTGCAGTGATATGGACTATTCATAATTCATATCTTCGCGCCACTTTTGACTCCACTCTGTGGACGCTGCCCCAAATGATCACTCACTTTCAGGTTCATTTTGAGATGTCTCAGAGAGTATTTACCATGTCGCCATGTGCCAATAGGTCAGTTCAAGTGGACACCTTGCTCTGGCAAAGCTTTCCCCCGCTTTTTTGACACCTCCACTTACCCCTGCCTTCGCCTCAAGCTCTTAGGAGCTCAGGCGTGATTAAATAAAGATCAGTGTATCCCCCCTTTAAGTTGGGACCACCTAGTGCTAAAAAAATGAAAGAAGAAATAGTATCTTTGTTGACTAAATCATCAGGGATCTCAAGTTCACCTGGAGCAGAAATATCATAACAATTTTAGAAGTATTAGAATTTTGAGATTGAGGCATAAGAAGTAGATCAGCATAGGAAGTCTCTTGCCCTATGCTGACTCCCCTTTTTTTGACTCGTCATCTTGTCTCTTCTAACATTGTTGTTCCATAAGACCAACTAGTCCGCAATAGTTGCAAGGATTCTTATTAGGTTTAATTTTGAGTCTACGAGGAACCGCATGAACATATGTGTGAGGGATATTAGCTGGAGATGGGTGTATTACACTGTTAGAGATCTCCATCAACGCCTCATTTATGTCAAAAATAGACCGGAAATTATCTTAAAGAGACTTTAAATTAAGTAGCAACTGAGTACAAGAAGCAAAAGCACACATCACAGCAGAAATAGCATCATATAAAGTAATACAATCACAAGTAGAAAAAGTCTGGGTGTCATGATAAGATTGCTTACCAAATTCCTTAATCTACTCTTTTAGATTATCTTAGATGCTCATGAAGGCTTGCTTTTGATTTGACAGAATTTGTTAAGTTATAAATTCCTTAAGAAAGGGAGATTTCATATAAACCCAATTAAGGCAAACCTTAAGCTTAGGGACCATGATTTCTTGAGTAAATCAACTTAAACAAGGTGTAATATGCCAAACGTTTTGTTGATCAGACGTTCCCCACATAGCTCGCTAATAAAAAATTAGAAAAGAGTGAAGACTACTATACCTGGCTCATCTTTATCTTTAAAGTAGGGTTGAAAGATTTGAATTCACTGCTTAATACATGAACGCCAAATACAAGTGCAGGATCAGTTTTGGAGGGTTCAGACTCAGGTATATGGTCTTTAGTAGGAATCTGGATAAACATGGTGACGTAAATTTTTGTAAACATCCTGTAAGTTTTGGACCCATTCATTAATGTGGCCATTTGAAGAATATTTATTTAAATTATAACGCATTGAGAAAATTTCATCATGCTTATTCTCAAGTACTACATATCTAGCAGCTAAGCAATAAATTCATGTTGTGGATATTGCAAACTGAGTTTCTTGAATGGATTGATTAGCGTCGCATAGATAATGAGCATTGTCAAAACCATCCAATAAATTGGCAAATGAATAATCTGGGCTAGGTGAGTGTCCTTCCAAAGATAAAAAACATCCCTGAGATACGACTCATATTTGTTTTTCTATAGCTTAATACTTTTTACCAATTTGAATTTGAGCTTCAGAGCATGAAAGCAAAAACGTAGGGCTGGCCCTTGGGACCTGGGGGATCACGTTCACTAGTAGGTCCTGGTATTGAAGATTGAGAACTAGGAGGTCCCAGAGGTTCAGGAGGACCTACAGGACTGGGTATACCTTCTTGATTATTATCCACAACTTGGAAGAGTTGTTGAAGTAGCCCTTCTAGTTCAGCAAAGTGATCCTTATATTGGTTCCATAAATTGTTCAAGTCAAATAGTAAACTCATCTTAAAGGGTGATTATTCAGTGTTGGATAGGTTTAGCAAATTCAGTAAACTGTTAAGATACTTCTTGCATAAGTAACTCAAAACTCCATTGAGAAATCTAAAAAGTTTGCTGTTATTTCATTGATTTCTCTACTATTGTTGACTATGGCATCATGATTATCATGACTTAAGTTAGAAGTGGTTTCATAGAAAGAGGATAGCTGAGAATTGAACTGTTGAGCTATAGTCAACTAGCGTTGAATCTCAAGATGATATAATAACATTAATCTGGATTAAATGAATGGCGGGATGCATGTACTTCCTAATACTTCACTGTTCTGGCCAAACTGACCTGAGTATGTTTATAAAACATCTTTATTATGTAATTACATAATGTTATATAAAATAAAATGCCATTCTCAGTTAGGATGCACACCTGGAGGAATATCCCCTTATTAAACTTTTAACTGTTTTATCCACCTTTGCAGGTTTAAATTGATAATTTTTATGGCCAGGGACCTCAATGGCCAAATACATAGAAGCTTTAAAAATGAAGATCACTGATATTGGCAGAAGGCATATCCTGCCTGTTGGTATGTACCCATTGCATTAAACTCATCAATCACTCTGATGAAGGACTATCTATTCTAGAAGTACCATTGATATGAAAATATGTTTTCACCAGTTTTCTTCAGAAGCATACCTGGCAGGGAGCACAAGTATTGGGTTTTTTCAAGAAATTAAAATATGCAGGTGCTATAAAGGTTACAAAATTATTAGTTTCATGGCTCTAGCAGATATTAAACTAAGACTTTGAAATTTATTAATTTTTTTGCAACAATGAATTCTAAAAGGAATAATAATCTTCATTAAAGGACCAAACTATAATTTTGAGAGACAACTTAAGTGGTACCTTTACATATTGAAATTTAAAGATATTTATAGGATGGTTTTAGTAGGTCTTGGTAAGATCTTCATGCGTCAAACGTGGTAATATCTTTTCTTTAAGTGGACCAATATTGCTGTTTATTATTAATATTCAGCTTTTCTTTCTCGTAACAATCACTTTAGCTACTATGATTCAATTTGAACAGCAAATTTGGATAATCACACACAGGAAAGATGGGTGACTTTATCAATAAAAATAATACAACATGACCGAGCGTCATGGCGAGTGGTGCACTTAATGGTGCAACTAAGGGCAAGAAACGCCCTGGAGGGGGACCAGGAACCCAATCCGCAAAGAAATTGTAAACTCAGACACCATCTGGGTTTATGGTATTCACTGTAAAGCACGCGCAATATATGTACATTCAGTTCAAACAACCTTTGTCAAAGGTGGAAACTGGGATCAGACTCTTCCTTGGGGATGAGTCACCAACCCTGTGGGAGAAAACATGTGAGGCACAGCCCTCACTTTTCCCTCACGCGGTGTATGTAGCCACCAACAACATGGGCCATGGCTGGATCAATATTGGTTTCATAACAGCCGATGAAGCTGATGCCGCAGCAAAAGTCTGTGTGGAAATTGCCCTCCCTGAGGGCAAAAAAATTGTGTGCACCGTGCGCACCAGATGGAACAAAGTGAAAACTTTGTTCATCTCTTTTGAATTGCTCCCCACCAACCTTTCTCATGAGGTAATCAAGGAGGAGCTCTGCAAAGGTCTCATGGCCTACAGAGAAATTCAGCAAATCAAATTAAAATGATTTCGCCTGATGCCCAACCTGTGCAAGGGCAAAGCTATTGCTGTAATCAATCCCTTCCCAGAAGTGGAAGAGGACTTATCCAGAATTCCCCACACAGCAGAATTTCACTTCGAAGATGGGGGCCAGTCAGCCACATTCCAAGTTACACGGAACGTGCACCGCCCATTTGCAACCACTGTGGCTCACTGGGCCACAAGGAACATGTATGCCCTGTGAAAGAGGGCTTAATGGAAAATGACTATTGTGAAGAAGCAATGGACAAAGATAATGAAAACTTCGCCAAAATAAAGGACGGTCACCACCCATACCGCTGGGGTGAAGATGGACTATACTCCATCGTGGACCCAGTTACAAGCAAACAATATAAAGTGGCACAAAAAGCCTGCAAGCGAGCAGTGGCCAAAGCGGTGGCACACTCGGAGTCCGCCATTAACCCTGGACAAATTTGGGAGGATATTTCAGATAACACCAAACCAACTAATCAGAACAATATTCCCAGGTCGAAAATTTTTACAGTAACCTGACTGAGTCACAAAGCGACATGGGTCATGCACATATTGAAGAGCAATGCAACCACAATTTGGGCGAAAATGCGGTGCACAATTCACCAAAGTCAAGCATCAAAAATACAAAATACAAAATCCAATCAACAATCCGCATCAAATCAACATGAGACCTGTGCAGGAAAAGTTGACGCAAATGCAAAAAACTGCAATTCCATTGAATCATTGGATCAGATCAAGGGAACCAACAATGGCAGTGAAAGAGTTGGAGTACAGATGTGGAGCATGGCCAAAATGAGCCGTGGTGGGATAGGGCCAGAGGGCCCTCCCAACTGCTCCTGAGGCGCCGCGAGCACCTGAGTGTCAATAGGGATGCTAAACATTGTGGGAGCCAGGGCTCATATGTCCCAAGCCAAAAAGCTGGCATTGCTGCGAAAACCTCTTGTAGACATCTTGGCCATCCAAGAAACCCATTGTCTACAAGGAAAAGAATAATCCTGGTTAACCAGGGTTGCACCATCACAATCAGTATGGACGTCTCACTGTGGGGTGATAGTCCAAAACAACAAAAAATTAAAAATTACAAATTTGTCATCACACTTACATGGTTGAGTCTTGGTAGCAACAATCACGTGCCAAGAGGAAATAATTTTGATAGCATGTATATATGTACCATGCACTGCAACTGAGAGAAAACAATTTTTTGATAACATTCCTACTCTCACCCACCCACCAGATACCATTATGTTAGGGGATTTCAACTGCTGGGATAACCCCAATATAGATTGATGGCCTAATCCCAGGGGATACCCACCTGGACACATTGAATTCCGCACAATGAAGGCATCTCTTGGCTTACAGGATGCTCTTCCCCCCAGTTCACCACTCCTTCCCCACATGACGCAGCCCAACATACGCGAGGGAGCACTTATATCAATGAGCCATATTGACCACATCCTAATCCCGCAATCCCACCGCTCAAGAATTTCCAAATTTATAAACAAAAAAGATCAATTTTTCTGACTGCCGATTAGTTATGGTGCAGTTAGCGCCAACCCAATCCCACAAACAGGTGTCGCCTTGGAGAAAGCTTCACCTGGAAAATATAAGATTGTCTGAGATATCCGACTGGGTTGAAAACAAAGGCTACGAACCCAGAATTCACAGCCCCATTCACTTTGGATCCCATTGGAACATGGGAAAATTTCAAAAAGGATTTAGTCAAAAAACCTGACATATTGCATCACATAAGTACACCGCGGACACGGCCACAATCAAGCGTACCTTGGCGGAATAAGACCACCTGGAAATAAATACTCTGAGATCTGGCTATAGCCCTAACTGGGGACGCAAATGGGCAGAAATTTCTGCACAACTTAACAACCTCATCTTTGAACACCAACACAGAATCAAAGTATCAAACAAAGGTAAGTTCATAAAGGAAGGTGAAACCTGTTTGACATACTTTTTCCACCAATTCCACTCCCACAGAAACCAGCCCGCGTGCACACAGGTCCACAAGACCAACGGCACCGTGGCAACCAACCATGAGGAGGTCAAGGCGGAAGTACACCGCTATTACACCAAAATTGTATTGTGAAACGCCAACAGATTCACAAAAAATTAAAGAATTTATACAAACTGCCAAGATACAAAGTACACCACCAAATTACAGTATACTATCCCTTATTACAAGGGAGGAACTTTGGGTGACAATTCGCGGTGCACCACGTAGGAAATGCCCAGGGCCTGATGGGATACCCTACGAATTTTACAAAAAATATTTTCAAAAAATCGCCCCCTCCTATTGGTGTCTATGAACCAGAGCTTATTGGAAACACGCCTATTACCAGGAGGCCATGAATCCTATGTTATAACCTTGTATAAAAAGGGTGACAAGTTGGACCTGGACAACTGGCGCCCAATTGCACTCTCCAACACTAACACAAAAATTCTAACAAAAATTTTTAGCAGCTAGATTAGGCGCAATTCCATCTGACGTCCTATCACCCAACCAGTTTAGGTTTATACCAGGGCGTTCAATCTGGAACAACATTCACCCTGTTGCAAACATTTTCCAATCCAAAGCAACTGGTGCCCTGGTCTTCTTGGATCAGGAAAAGGCGTATGACTTTGTTAGCTGGACATACCAAAAATAATGTCTACATGCCTTCAAACTCCCACCAAGATAAATAAAATGGGCGATGCTCCTAACAGAATCTTCAACCATGGCTGTATGCGGCCCTGGATTCCTAACAAACAAGATTAAACCACACAGAGGGCTCAAACAAGGGGATCCCCTCAGCCCACTGCTATACAATTTCAGCTTTGACCACTCCTCCGAGTAACTGACTCACGTCTCATGGGGATAACTGCACAAGGACAACCAACAGTCAAGATACTGGCCTTTGCGGATGACTGCGTAGCAGGTATAGCATACAATGAAGATGCCCAACAGCTGGAACGTACTCTAGAGGAATACTCCAAGGTGATCAATGCATCGTTTAACAAAAGGAAAACAGAAATCATCCTATTAGGCAAATACACAAACAATTGGGCCACAACATCAGAACCTCATACTAACACACGAAAAAAAACCCAATCATTTTACCCTTTGCAACACCTCCCACTACCACTCCTGTCCAACACCTTGGAATTTGGCTAGAATCAGGGTATATGCTAATGAGACAATGGAAAGTAACCTGTAACAATGGGTATCCAAACGCATCGCACCCTCAAGGGAAGTACCCTCAGGACTAACAGGAAGAGTTACAGTTGCTAACTCGCTCATCCTCCCAATACTGTGGTACCAGACCATGCGATAGCCTTCTCACCTACCTTTATAACCTCAATCCGCGCGCTTATCCAGGGCTGACTGTGGCCTGGCTCTCACCCTCCTATACGGATGGAAACACTATTTGGCCCATGATCAAGCGGAGACATGGGACTGATAGATTTTAATAACCATGCCAATCACATCCTAGGTACCTGGATAAAGGAAATCCTTGATCCAGACCTCCCACAACAACATTGGTCCAGAGCAGCAAGGACTAAATTTGCACAGGCGCTCAAATTAACCAACCCACATAGTCCACCTGGACTACTTTCATACCTTGCCAAGCACCCTACTACAACGGATCCACATGGAACCTCCCCTCATTTCAAACATATCCTCTGAACTATCCGCCATATGGGATGGACCATAGAGAACATGGGTACTATACAGGGAAGGGGACGACCCAGGCCCCAATTCAAATTAAGAAACCCAGAAAACCACCCCCAGAGAGATATGCTCGCAACAACCCCAAGCATAGCTAGGATAGAATACCTAGATATGTTGGACATTCCCTATGATTTAACCACACAGAAGGCAATGTGGAAAATGACTCACCACCCACTCCTACAGCCGAGGATAAGAGCAAACGCCTGGCGCTGTCTGAGAAGGACCTATAGGATGGCGGACCGCTCCAATTCCCTCCATGCAACCTGCGCAGTATGTGGAGGGGAGGGCTCCCTATACCACCACCTAGAAACATGCCCCAACTAAAGCTATATGGCAGGAGGTCGCACGCCCGCTTAAGATTTAAAACGAATAAGAATTTTTGATATTAAAGAGCATCTTCGTGCTCCAGATCGAGTCACAAATCCCATCTACCCTCTGTTCCCTAATAATACCCATTGCAATGTGGACAATCCACACAATTGCATTAGATGCGTTCAAGGGCACGGTCCCAAACATTCATGGGATTATTAACAGATTCCATGTCCACTTACTAGAGCACTTCCAAGCCTGGCTTTATGGATATATGAGACCAAGGCAAAAAGAGCTCATAGAATCATGGTTCCCAATCTGGTTTCTCAACACAGACCCTTTCCTTCACACCTGTTCCATAGCAGGGGAAACCCCCTCAGAGTAGTGAACCAACCCCTATACCTGGCAGTCCCGCTGGCAACAGGGATAACTTGAGTACCCTGGGGTGCTTAATTTTGTATTTGTTGATTATTTCCTTAGTTTTATGTATATTCAGTAATGTCCATCCCCTGGTCAGCTTACCGCGGTTAAATAAAAATTATTAATATCATGATTGTCAACTCTGATAAGTTTCTTATTAGATGGGATTAACCTTCTTCCTGAGGGATTAGCCCCTTCAGAATGAATAGCCACTTATGAATTATTTGCCCTTCAGTCAGATGAGATCAATAACCTTGAATGGTCGATTGTCAAATCAAAAAAGTAATTGAGATAATTAACCTTGGGACAGATATGCTGCACCAAGATTTTTTATACCCAGTATAGGTTTTGAACAGTGTTGAACAAAACCTGCACTAGAATGGAAGCAGACATTACCCTGACAGGCTAAACATTCTTTCAAATGTCAATCTAAATTAAAATCAGATTACTCTGAAAATTTTTCAATAATCTTAGACCAAGATGACTATCCCCATTGTTAGATATTCACCTTCTCAACTTATGGGAAAGAATGTTGGAGGTGTTAGTGCTCCCAAATCTGCTACAATGATTGGCGCATCTCCTGTTCAATCTTTGAATAATGTGGTTATCAATATTATGAGTACCCACAGCGAAAAGCCCTTAATGGATTCTCAGCGGAATCCTAACTATCAGAAAAATATTGTTTATAACCAAAATCGGCTTAATAAGGTAATAACTATTAATAGGATTACTCCGACTTCTTGGCCAAATTTGGGGTGTTTGTTATCATATGGGCCTGACCACCGCCAAGGTGAGAAGATAATACTTTTGATGATAGGGTGCAAATTAACCAATCATTACCACATGAGTCTGACCACCGCCGAGGTGAGATATTTAACTTGACAGTGATTATACAATTCATCAAATCATTACCACGTGGGTTGGTTTTGCCTCAAAAATTTGTCGTTGATCTGATAGGCCAAAAGCCTATATTCCCTAATTTGGATGACTCAGCTTTTATATACTTTAGCCTCAAAAACCCATGGTCTCAAAATTTGAACTAGTTTAAATATGAAATACTAGTATTGAGAGAAGGACCTTTTCTTGGTTTTGCCCCGTTTAAAATAATAAAAAAACATAAAAACTTTAACAAGGCGTTATTTATTAATTTATTAAAAAGTAAGATTCTCACTTTGATAAAATATTTGTGGTATCCGTCGGTGGATCCCACAAAGTGGTGCTCACTACAGGGGCATTACCTTGAATACTTTGATAAAGTATTAAAGCAATGGAGGCTGTGAACATGAGCAGCTCTTCTGAATTATGATTAGTTGCTCTTGAGAAGCAACTAGCCAGCTCTTTCTCCCGTCTCAAAAAGCTAGAGCAATGGCCATTCAGATTACCTATAAAGGACAGATAAACCCCAGGTGAAGGGAGTATTGCTTCCTTTTTGTACGTTTATAAGCTACGATGAATGGCGCCACTGATAAACATAAAGTTCAGTACATTCTTCCCTGTCTAAGCCACAAATCCCAAGAGTTGATCGTTCCTCACTTGGATCCTCAGCACACCTGTCCAGATGTTAAGAAGGCCCTCTTGGCTGAATTCAGATCCAAGCAGAGCTTATACAGGGAGAAACAGGCTTTCATGCGTGCCTTACCATGTATGGGGGTGAAACCCTCATTAGTTTTGCTGAGCATTGTCTCACTGCTCAAAGTGTGGCTACGTCTAACCTGCTTACCCAGGATGATGCTATCGCTGCCATATTAACGGAGTTAGCTTTGCAACTCTCTCTCACCTGGCATATCAAATCAGTGAAACGCCACTTCACAACCTTCCGTGATATAAAAGAGGCTTTGTTAGACGTTGCCCATATTCCTTTAGGCGAGTTGGGTCTATTGAACCGTTGGAAGTAAGGCCACCTGTGACTAATCTCCCTGCAAAACCTGCTTATTTGGTGCAACTTAAAGTGGAAATCTCTCATTTTATAAATCGGAGATCCCTACTGTGATTTCCCCTTCAGCTCAACCAACAAGTGCGTGCCCTAAGGGTATATCCTCCAGAACTACTGGGGTTGTGAAAATGTTAGTTAAAGCGAAGCTAATTACTCAACCTCTCGTGGCTGTCTCCCCTACTTCAATTGTAGCTTTGCCCATGGTTAAGAATACCGCTGAGGCCGACTCTGAAGGGGTTACAATGATGTTGGATACTACTTATTGGGAGCTCCCGCGGAAGTGGAGGTCCCTGATCGCCTAAATGCCGAAGGAGTAGATGAAACCACCATACCTGAGGATACTTACCTCCATCAAGTTATGGGTTGTAAGGCAATTATTGACACAGCCAGTGACGCGGATGAGGTGTTGTATAACCTTATTTGCCCTCTCCAGCATGGCCATACCATGCAATCCATTCTGGAAAATTACCCTTAGACTGCGTGCAAATTAACCCCACTTTTCATCTTAAAGAGGTCTTAGCGCTATCACCTACTTTTGGGGGGATACTTATGAAGGTCGAAGTGGTTATCCAAAAATTCTGGGTGATGGCTACCTTAGATACAGGCTCCCCAGTGAATGTAGTCTCTTCCAAGTTGATATGAAAAAATCAAACTTGCACCTGACTTTGAATATAACCAAGACTTTGGAACCGCTGGTCCCAACAACACCCATGCACTGGGTGCTTACTTGTCACTTCCCATTCATATTGGGAAGCTTATTCTATTGGCCCCCACAGTGGCTTTGGATAATAACGCTTACAATATGCTTGTAGGTACTTAGTTTATGATTGAATATGAAGGCATTATAAATATGAAGCAGGGGTTCTTGTCGTTGCTCAATTATGAAGTCCCTTTAGTTATAGCCAACAAAGAACCCAGCAAGAAGTAATACTCTTGCATGGTTGTGTACCCGCTTTCCGCTTTACCTATACATTATACCACCTCTGGGAAAAATACAAAAAATTGCCTGATTCCGTGGATGTGGCTGAAGATATTCCATTCTATGCGTCTGATGAAGTGGTGATTAAGCCTGGTGAACAACGGGTGGTAGACACGAAAATCACCCTCAACATCCCTCACCACTGTTATACACCTCTTAAGAATTGACGGAATTAGCCCTGTTGAGCCTCAGGTATTGCCTGGTGTTTTAGATCCAGCCTATCTGAAACCTATTACTCTATTGTTGGGGAATCTCACTAGTAAGGACATACTTGTAAAAAAGCATCAGGAGGTGGGGTGAGGGTTTTACTCCCTGTGGAGGAAGTTGAAAAAATCCACTCTATTGGCTCGATGGCAGATTTAGGCCTGCCCGCAGATAACCTGGTATGTACCTTGCCAAACGTCCATATTTCAGATGAGCTAACCTCAGATGAGTTAAAGAAAGTATATACTCTCCTGGATGAGTATAGTGATATATTCTCAAAGTCAGACAATGATTATGGCCATATGAAGGGCTGGTGCCATTCCATCGATGTGGGTGATGCCCATCCCATTAGGTCAAAACCTTATCACAAATCAAAGGTGGAGGAACAACAAATGAGGACGGAACTCATGCAGTTATTAGACGCGGGGTTATTAGTTCCTTCGCAAAGCCCTTGGTCCTCCCCCCTTTTGCTAATTAAGAAGAAAAATGGAGGTCATCGGATAGTTATGGACTATTGCAGGTTAAACTAATCTTACATAAAGGATAGCTATCCTATCCCATGCATTGACGATGCCCTAGCCCAGCTTTCAGGCTCAAACTTTTTCTCTGCTATGGACTTGGCCAGTGGTTATTGGCAAATGGATTTGTCTCCTCAAGATCAAGAGAAATGCGCGTTGATATGCAGTGAAGGTCTTTTCCAACCCACGCGATTACCTCAAGGGTTTTGCAACGCACCTACCTCTTTCCAGCATGCAATGGATCACATTTTTCAGGATCTAAAGTTAACCTGCGTTATCGTCTACCTCAATGACATTACCATATTCTCGAAATTCTTTAATAAACACTTGATCATTTGAAGGAGGTATTCCAACGCTTATGACGCTCAACTTATAAATTAAAGCCTTCAAAGTGCACTTTTTTCCAAAAGAAACTAAACTTCCTTGGACATACCATTTCTCGAGAGGGTATCTAACCCATACAAGATAAGGTTGAAGCGATTGCCAGAATGCTACCCCCCAAGACCTATGGGACATACAGGTATTTTTAGGATGATGGGGTATTACCACCAGTTCATCCCTAAGTTTGCCCAACTCAGTGAGCCCCTTTTTCGCTTATTGAAAAAGAATATCCCCTTTCAATGGGGCACTGAACAGAAGGCCGCCTATGAAACAATGAAGTTGCTGCTACAAAAACGGCCTATCCTAAGGCATCCCAATTATGGAAAAATGTTTAGTTTGTTCACAGACGCTTCAGACTACGCCGATGGGGCCATCCTAGCCCAATTAGATGAAAAAAGGGGTAGATCATCCTGACTCGTATTTTAGTAAGATGCTATTAAAGGCAGAATGCAACTATAGTGTTACTGAGAAGGAGTGTCTTGCCGTTCTACTAGCAGTGAAGCATTACCGCCCTTTCTTGTATGGGACCTCTTTCACTGTGCTCACAGACCAAGCATCTTTAAAATGGTTGCAAAACATGAAGGACCCTATGGGGCGGTTAGCTCGCTGGGCTCTAAAGCTCCAGCAT
This sequence comes from Massospora cicadina, assembly GCA_022478985.1. NCBI lineage: Eukaryota > Fungi > Entomophthoromycota > Entomophthoromycetes > Entomophthorales > Entomophthoraceae > Massospora > Massospora cicadina. Next base: position 13,173 of record JAKSZP010008364.1, read on the forward strand.
TATGATATGAAGATCAAACACCGCGCTGGAACCCTCCACATGAATGTTGATGGGTTAACTAGGCTGCCCATCCTCCACTTAGATAACAGTGAAGCAGAGTGGCTGTATGATCTTTTAATGACCCCAAATGACTGGGAAGATGAGGATGAGCATGTACAGAAGATGTTGGCCTGGCACTCCCATAACACTAAAGTAGAAAGCGAGAAGTTATATAAGCAAGTGGGGGCGAAGTGGGTGCCTTACCTACGACCCTCAGAACGTGTACCTGTTATCTTGGAAGCTCATTTGACTTTAGGCCATGGAGGAGTTGAGAAAACTACAAATGGATTAAGGATCGATATTTGGGAGGGAATCATGGAAGCCATCGTTGAAGTCTTGGATGCTTGCCTTATGTGTAAGAAGCAGTCTCCTGTTCAAGACTAGATACCAATATCAACCAACTACCCCGCAACAGCCATTCCATACCCTAATCTTAGATGTAGTAGGGCCGCTTCCTCAAACCACAGGTGGAAACAAATATTTTGGTAGGCATTGACCACATGAAGTGGGTTGAAGTCGTGGCGCTGCCAGCCCAAACTGCTAAGGCCACTGCCACTTTTCTTCACTAAAATATTTTCACTGACATGGGTGCCCTCAAGTACTACTCTATGATAATGGGAAAAATTTTACAACCAGAGTAGTCAAAATCTTAGCTGCTTCCATGGGAGCCCAGCAACTGTTCTCAGCTCCATATAACCCATCAACCAATGGTATAGTGGAGCGAGCAAATGGTACTCTGGTTTCTATTTTGTGGAAAATAGCTTTGTCTGATCACCTTTATTGGGATCATTATCTCCCAAGCGCGCTTATGGCTTACAGAATTAGCTATCAACAGATTCTGAAAATGTCCCCTTTCTGAGTTTTGTATGGCAGGGAACCGGGAACACCTGCTCTTTTATCTAAGGATATCTTCTCTAGAGGAGAGGAACCAAGAAAGCCATGCAAATGTTAGCTTACCGCATCATTCAGCTTAAATCAGAGGCTATGACCAGCCTCACAAAAATGGTTACTAAAGAAGGCCAAGCTGCCAATGAGCTCTGAGCTCCTCTACCTTCTTTCCAAGTGTCAGATAGGGTTTTATATTACCACAATTGCATAGCTCCACGTAGTGGCAAACTTTGATCAATATGGGAGGGGCCATTTACCATCAGTATAAGAGAGAAAATGAGTATTCTAATAAGTCTTTGGCTACGGGAATTACCATAAACTGGGTACATGGCTGCTTCCTACGACCCTACACCCCTCTCAACATTCTTGAAGGGGACAATGTCATATATTAACCTTCTCAACTTATGGGAAAGAATTTTGGAGGTATGAGTGCTCCCAAATCTGCTATAATTATTGGCCCATCTCCTGCCCAATCTTTGAATAATATTGTGGTTATCAATACTATGAGTACCCACAGCGAAAAGCCCTTAATGGATTCTCAGCGGAATCCTAACTATCAGAAAAATATGGTTTATAACCAAAATTGGCTTAATAAGGCAATAACTAATAATAGGATTACTCTGACATCTCGGCCAAATTTGGGGTGTTTGTTATCACATGGTCCTGACCACTGCCAAGGTGTGAAGATATTACTTTTAATGATAGGGTGCAAATTAACCAATCATTACCACATGAGTCTGACCACCGCCAAGGTGAGAAGATTCTACTTGACAGTGATTGGATACGATTCATCAAATCATTACCACACGGGTCAGTTTTGCCTCAAAAATCTATCTTAATCTGATAGGCTGAAAGCCTATATTCCCTCATTTGGATGACTCAGCTTTATATACTTTAGCCTCAAAACCCATGGTCTTGAAATTCAAACTAGTTTAACTAGGAAATACTAGTATTGAGAGAGGACCTTTCTTGGTTTTGCCCTGTTTAAAACAATAAAAAACATAAAAACTTTAACAAGGCGTTATATATTACTTATTAAAAAGTAAGATTCTCACTTTGATAAAATATTTGTAGCATCCAACAGTGGATCCCACACCCATTCTTGATTAGATCCAGTCATCTCAGGTGAATTATCAACACCATAGTAGACCCTAACTGCATGAGCAAGAGTGGACTAAAGGAGTGCATGCTGTGCCCTTGTTTCAGCCCATCTCTTCTACACCTCAGCCACAAAAGCAGCTTCACGTGGGTCAATGGTGGAGGGTGCTGGAACTATTTTTTTTGCCATACATCTGAGTCATCTTCACTTGTTTAAACTTGTTTACGTTCAAATTTAAAAATTAATATTAGTTTAGTGGATTCCCCATGGGGGACCCCAGATGGAGAAGCTGACATTCCTTTAAGTTTATATGCTGGCACTTGCTGGGCCTTCACAGTGGGTACTAGAATTTTAGCAGGTTGGTTAGGCTTACCTGGTTTGTGCTTATTTCCTTCCAATTGATTGGCGGATTATGATTTGTCTTCAACCCAATATATTATTCCAGCCTCCATCCAACTATCAGCAGGTACTGATAGGGGTTATTTTGGCTGGTGATTGGCTATTTGGCTAGTTCTGGTTGAATTTGAATTTGAATCTGTATTTTTTTGATAAAAATAATTGCTAACTGATTCACCACTTAATATTGATTCAGTTGAGGTGTGTTGGTTACCTTCCAAAATTGTGAAAATGATGTCCAACTGATTCACCAATCACTGAAGAATCAGTATGGTTACTTATTAATTTTTTAAGTGGAGAATACCGGCCAACTGATTCAAAAAATCATGACAATTCAGTTTGGGCACTCAGGATGATTTTTAAGGGGTGGAGTTTGGCAAAGCCATCCAGACCCTCTGCGTGGTATTAGCGGCAACAATCCCTGCTACCATGACTAAATTGTGGATGCACATCAAGGGTCACGCGCACTAATTGGTTGAACCTCAGTTAATATCAAGTTCAAGATGTAGGCTTACAGTGGTATTATCATTTGTGATACTGCTGTGAGTTAATGAAATTGTTCTGTATCTGCTTTTGCAGCTGCTTTTTGGGATTAGGTTTTATGTGTTGATGCACAAGTTGGCAACCAAGGGTTATGTAATTTGAGATTAATTTTTGTGAATTCTGACACATTGGAGAAGAGTTTAGTGAACTCACTACCATTGCTTGTTAAATTTGATAAACTAAATTTATGGGTAATTTTTTGTTTGAAAAATAAAAATTAGCGGCTAAAGAAAGATCTTCTGGATTTAACGCTTACTGATGTCAATTTAGTGACATCCAAGATCAAGGCACTCAACCAGAACCAATGTCGCAGCTGCAGCTCACAACTGTGGTGTGAACATTGAGAGGCAATCCGTCAAAATTAATTATAAACTTGAAGCCTTAGCATATGGGCTTGTGGATTCATTAGTTACTCATGACTTTATGATGTTTATACATAATTTCTTCAATGACTGGCTTATTATGAAAATAGTCAATTTGAGGCCATTAAAGCGGAGTACATTTCCACTAATGGCGGTTAAGATCACAGAAACTTGAATGAAATGAGATTAAGGAGCAAATTTAACAAAGGCCACCTCTACCAAGTAATGAATCAATGGAAGGAGTTAAAAATATTGTGAATGAATTGAGAGCTTTACTTGACAAAATGCAACCTAATGAATAAAACAATATTGAGGCCTCAATCATGAAGCCACCTGTAACAACAGTATTACTTTTTATCCATTATTGTTTCTACTAAATATAAACCATCATTTAAGGAAAAATACATATACAGTGAAGGTAGTATCACCCCCTTACTATATGTATAGAAAAGCGCCATGGAAGAGGCTACTGATTAGCAGAAAATTAAACACCATTTTTACATGTTGATTCATATCACCCAAGAAACCACGGCTCCTCACCTGAAGAATAGCCAACTGAGGAAAAGCTAAGACTGGCTTATTAGTGAAGTTTGGGTGTATATAGAACTTATTTGTCAGAAACAAGAATTCATGGTTATACACATCAAACATAGATAAAAGCTGACCATGTTCACCAATTATTTTAATATAAGATCAGACCTTAGTAGTTTGTGACTAAATTTTCCTTTGATGACGCAATAATGGCCGCCATGTCAGTCTTGAAATCTCGTCTGGATTTATAATTACACATCAGTGCCGTAAATATTAACTTTACAACCATCCTGGACATCAAAGAGGCCTTTGTTGAGATTCCTGTTACTCTACAGAGTGCTTCTTAATTCATCTACTCTCCAAGATGCACGAAGATCATTGCTCCTAAGACGGGGCTAACATAAAGATTATAAAATGACTTACTGTGGAAGGAGTTGAAATATTGCTAAAGAATGCAACAAGAGAATTGCTGATAATAAGGAAAAAGCTCATCAACATGAAGTGATAAACTCTTCATGTTGACAACCACCTCATGTCTAAACCTTCTAATTATTTAGCTATTGCATCTGGTGCCCCCTCTGCCAACAATTTTACTAATCCATCTGTCAAATTTAAAGACTGTTATTTTGATTACTCTTGTTCTTTTTTGTCTCGACAGCTTCTTTTTATACCTTACAACCTACAATTTAAGAATTCAGTCACTAAAGTAGAGGTTTGGATTTTCAAGTTTAAAAGTCTAAGCGATTGTTAACATTTTTCTTTATGGTAAATGTCTAATCATCCAAGCTGTTAATTCAAGTCAAAGTTTCATCATAATTTTTTATAATTTTGGGTATGGAATCGCTGGACTAAATTCCATCAGGTCCCTTGACGCTTATTTTGACTTGTCCATTTTTTTGGGAAGCTTTCTACATCTGCCACTGATGTGTTTCTTGAAACAAAAGCTATGACTTATTATTAGGAACTCAATTCCTATGTGAGCATACTAGATTTCCTAATCTATCTGAATACCATCTTTCTATACTTGGTTTCAAAGTGCCATTTTTAAACTCTCATCTCCAAGAAGACAAGACCAAGAAAATAATATGTCTTATGGAAGACAACTGAGCTTCTTACCAGGTAGAGTTTCATGCTTTAGGGCAGTATGTGAAAATGCCTCCCATGTCAGCTTAAGTTTGATAAGAGATGACTTTATTTGTTTCTTTGCAGGTGTAGTACTGGATCAGGAGCAAGTTTTTGTAGACATTTGAATTCCGGTAGACATTCCACAAGGATATATTTCAGAAATTAATGGACTAGATATAAATTTGTCAAGAAGATATTTCCCTACCCAGGCATCTTTAACTTAGCCTACTCAGGGAGATCTTAAATCCTTTAGGATATCTGAACCCAACTCCACACGTTATAGGAAAACTGATTGTATAGCTTATGTCTAGAAGTTGCCTGCTGACAAGTTATAAAGTCTACAAAGCTTTGGTAACCTTCAATTTTGGACTAAAAAACTTACCACTATAGCCAACATCAAATAAAACTTTGGCTCAGTCCTTACTATTGCACATTGAAAAGCTACTGAGAAAGTTTTTAAACCAAATATACAACATCTTTTCCTGTGGACCCTACAATTTTGATGTCTTGGATATTCTGAAAGCAAATCTGTGGACCATCCTCAATTAGTGGAACGAATAAAGTTTACCCCAAACTGATGGAAGTACAAACAACCTACCTGCAATGGATGAGGATGGACGAACCTTTTATAGATTTTAACAAGAAGAGAAATAATCACCAACATTAGAGTGATTTCATGCAAAAAAATCTCATCTTGCCAATCAAGAGATTTGTTTAATGAAGACAATGACTTCACCTAAGATCAGTATGAAAAGCGACCCCCTTTTTAATTTCAGGAGGCCAAAATAATTTGCAATTTGTTAAAAAAAGGTGATGGCTTGACCAAAATACACTGATGGGATTGGTTGAGGCTCAAGGATGAGTATTTTGTTCCATAATATAGTAATAACAAGTGCCACTTGGAACATGATGTGGTGTGCATTGAGGGAGCACAACTTCATAAACTTTAGTTGACAAGCATATTACAGATTTGTTGAATAATCATTATCTGAAGAAGATGCAACCGCCCATAAATCAGAAGTGAAGATGGATGAAAGGGGTTCTGGACATCCAGGATCAGGGGTGATCACTGTGAGAAGGAGCTTGCAGATACAAGAATTAGCTCAAATGGTAAAAGTCATTATAGCAGCAGTTAGACGCCATCTAACTCAGGGATCCTGAGAATCCCCTATATAAATACCCAAGTCCTAAATTTATTTCATAATAGTAATTTATTTACTATCTTGATCTTTCATGAGAATATAAAATAATTTACTTTTTTACAGTAATAAAAAACCTTTCAACAGAATCTCAGTTCTATACTTTGATTTCACTAACCGTGGTTTAAATGACTTATTGTTAGTATCCAGTAAGGGATTAGCCATTGAGAAAAATAAAGTAATAAGCCTGAGGTCTGCTCTGTCTGAACAAGGGCACCCTATATTGTGGATAATTTGGAGCCAAGCTGCCAAATGAGAAAATGAATTGCCTCCATTGAGTCCCAAAGCCAGTATATAACAAACATGTCAAAAAACATGTTGAAAATATTGATCAATTTGGGATTGCACCCCAAAAACTTTTATTTTAACTATCTAAAAAGATATTGAGGTGGGTCGATCTTGGGACAAAATAAACACACTGAGAGTGTTTTCTAGCAAGTCAAGGTTTCAAACTCAAAACCTGCACTAGGGGTGGAAGAAGTTTTACCCGCTCGGCTAACCACACTTATATTTTAAATATCTAGCACAAACTATTATATTTAATCAGGGGAGAAAAATTAATTTATAATGATTCAGTATTCTTATGAATTAAATCCATCTATTGACAGAGGCACAATTCTCAAGAGCCTAATCTGAACTTTCCATGAAGCATTGAGCCAAAGATAGGGCTAACAACTAAATTAAAAATGTTTTAGCTCTCTCAATAATTATACTTAAGGTCAATATAATTCTCAAGAGCCAAGTATGAGCTTGCCACACATTTCAAACCAAAATTGTTGTTAATGATTTAATAAAGAGAAAGTTAACTCACAACTACCTATTGAGATCTGAATTTATACATATAAATTTCATAAAAAGTATCAAAACGCTTAATCAACCAGTCTGACCCTCCCACCAACTAACCAAGCTATAATACTTGATAGTCGACTTAAAGCAAGACTTTTGCTACCAAGGATAAACCTGAGATTGATATAAATGTTAATTTAATTAGATTATCAACAAATCTATTCAAGAAACCCACCTTCCCCAACTGAGAATATGATAATTATTAAATTAAAGTTCAACTTAGAATAAGGTTAGTGAATTCAAACCTGAAAACCTAACTTATATTATGGAGTGAAATGTCTGAATAACAAAAGAGTGAGACAAACATAGACCAAGTTTGTTAGGTCATAGATATAAGTAAAAAAGGAAACCGAAATGAAGTTGTTGTTTAGTTTAGTCTAAGATATTATTGGTTTTTCTTTGGTTTTTAGTATAAGAAAGATTGAGAGGAGTCCAATAGGCATGTGGCCTCCTTAATTAATAAAAAGGAACTAATAGAAAGGATCTAACCCAACTTTGACTGTCTGCTGCTCACATCATCAAGGTGAGAACCTTATTTAAGTCATATCAAAAAAACATGTGCAACCACAATTTTCACATTGTGGTGCTCACTACAGGGGGGATAGTCCAGGTCTTGCTTATTAGAAGTAAACCTGTAAAATAGAAAACTACTCACCCATCAGAAGTGATTACTTCTTTGAAGCTAGAGCCTCACCCTCTGGAAACCCCACTGTTAACACTGAGCTTATACAGCTAAGTGATATACCTACCATAACATATCCAGGTGAAGCGCCTGACTAAGAGGAAGCAAAGCAACTATCCCTGGCCTTGATACAAGGGTATCAGCTTGCTTGATTTGACAGTCAGAAAGTAGGTCTAACCTCATATACTGGGCCCAGAACTAAGACCAACTCTGAGAGACCTGCAAAACATTCTGTCAACTGATTAATGCCAAAGTTCACAATTTGATGACCACTACTGAACTCACCGAACAGTATTTGGCAAAGTATGTACACCCTACTATTTACAACTACCAATAAACTTTTTCCCACCACCAAACTACCATAGTTCGCCTGGTGATACATTCCCAGGAGTTAGTAGAAGCAAACCAAGCCTTAATAAAAAGACTTTTAAATTAGATTTGGGGAAGTATGAGCTGCTTATGAGGCTACCCAAAACTACTCTCTCTGGGCTCATGACCGGATCAATGCCCTGGAAGCTGACTTAATTATAAGATCAGCCTCATAAGTAATTTTGCCATGTACAGCAGTGGGTATACTATCAAATGGCATTAAAATTAAATAGATTTTAATGCCGTGTACCTCAGTTTATTGCTGAATTTGAAGAGCTGTCTGACTTTACTAATAGGCAAGCCTATGAAACACTTAGCTCCATAACAAAGTGAAAACCCATGCTGATGCACACCTACAATCCTATACTGCCTTCCAAAAGAGTGCAACTGTTGAGTGAGGTTACTGATTTTGACTTACAAGCCCGTGTGGACCAAAATGACCAGTCTCTCTCTGCCTTAGCTGGCCGTATCTATCACTTAGAGGCTAACCATGAAGCTGGAGGCTCAAACCAACAAACTAACTCTTTCTTCCAGGCCCTGTTGGATTCCTATAATAGAGTTAATAACAAGATTTAGGAACAACTGGAGGCTATGAAGAAGTTATTGGAAGCCAAGGTTGATGATATCTAAGGTCTATGAGAGGAGGTACAAAAATCACCTTAAATCACCTCCTGGTGAAGGAAGACAGATCAATCAGGATGTCAACATGCTTTTCTGCCTGGAAGGCATAAAGGAAGACTCTGCAGGTGCAACTACCCCACTCCAGTATGCAGTCAGCCAAGATGCGGATGCTCATATGTTTGTGTAGCATGGAAGGAAATGACATAAGTTACAGGATAAATTTCAATGACAGAATAATTTTGAGGATGAAAAAAGGGGAATCAGAAGCAGGGGAGGAATAATACTCTCTACAATTTATTCCGTAGAGAATAGCTGTCATTATGCCTACATCCAGTGCTACAAGGTGTCGTGATTTTAACCAGATGGAATCCTCCAATGATTTAGCGTTATTCGGATTAATATAGCCAATCCTGGTGGAATGGTTTATTGACTGAATTTCGTGTTATTTGGTTCAATTTCTGCTTGATTGCTCCCCAATTTGGGTTGAGCCAAATTTAGTATTCCGCTGAGTTTTGTATTTAAGTTCTAGTGGGGCCAATTGGTGGCCTCAATTAGTATAAGGATCACTGGCGACTAAAAGCCAAGGATGATCCAATCAATCAGTGGAATCAGTGGTTGATGCCAACGGCCATTCATGGTCCGTTGTGGGATTTCCAGCGGAAAGCTGATGTATTCACTTACCCATGAATTTGCTGTCTGATCCGATGTCAGTGGATCTGAAAATATGAGTTTGAGGTGATCAAGGTTATTTCTGATGCCTAATTTATTATCAAGATTAGATGAGAATAGATGTTGGTGGGATGCCAAGATATTCCAAGTCAAAGCAAGTTACCAAAGTTGTTTCCAGCGCATTATTAATTTGAAGGTCAAATCCAAATTTGACATTTAATTAGATTATTTGTTTATATGGTTCACCAGTGAGTTAAGGCTGAGGATGAACCAAAACTAATTCAGACATCGGGAAGGATGGAGTGAGAGGGTCAACGCCAGGGAAGAAGCATATAGTAGAAGAAGAAGTGTAAGAAGAAGAGAATTGGTTGGCTGGAAGAACCAGCAGAAGAGCTGATAGGTTGGCGATGGGTGCAGTAGCCCTTTTGTAAATAGTATAAACACCTGGCACTTCCTTTTCAATAAATATCTCCCTTTGCCTGATTTACCTTTTGTTATAAGTTTATAATTTATTTCATTAGTTAGGGTTTAGGCTAGGGGATCCCCAAAATGGCGCGGGTGACACACCAAGGGGTTAGCCAGCGCTGCTAGCCCCGACGCCTAAGGTAAAATGGCAAGAGCTGACCAGTCTTCATACTGGTTAGCCTGCCAACTAGCAGAGCCCAAAGTCGATTTTCTGACACAAGGGAAGTTGAATAACCTACCACTCCAACACTTGAACGAGCATTTATCCCCTGAAACCCCAAATACTGACTAGCCACACTATGGAGCCTCTCAATGCTAGCTATTTTAGAGAAGCAGAGTCTTCCAACTTCAAGCCCACAGAACTTGCCTACATTTGACAAGGAAGCCAGCATTGTCACATTTATTTATCAGTTTGAGATGGTGATCAGAGTTGCCCCAGACCATCTGAAGGCATCAACGATAATCAATTATTTAGACTTGTGGAGCACAAAACTGGTGATGCCCAATCTGAGCCTTGACCCACTTATAATGAAGTATGAGGGGTAATTCTACTCGAATTTGAAAGCTCCAAGCGCTTAGCTACCAGAAATTTTGAGTCTATGATATATCCTTATGAAGATGTGACAATCATGGTTTTTGCTGAGTGGTTCTCGTGAGAGGCTAAAGTCCTATTAGGGGCTAAGGCCATGATTGATTTTAGTGCCAACATAGCTATGCGTCAGACTGTCAAGCTCTACCATAGACTGAACAACAATATATCCCCGTCTTTATCCAAGACCAACCCAATGCTACAATGATCGATTATCTGAATAGGTGTGCCAAAACCTTTGGCCCACCTAACACTGGTATTTAGCCCTCGCCTCAGCAATCTGCAGTCATGAAGGACAACCACTCTGGATTCAGTCAGAACAATTAAAACCGCTGCCCAAGCATTATTTCCATAGGAGTATCAGACAAATGACTAGGAAGCTCTACCTGCTTTAACTTCCACAATACTAACCATTTGTCCCAGACGTGTAATGCCTCAAATGTGCACCATGTGCACCCCGCAAATTCTATTTAACTATTTCTGTAAAATACTTGACGAAATAGAGGTGGGGTGCTTTATTGATGCTGAACTACCTACCCCTAAAACGCCTCCCCAGTCATGCCCTCTTCAGTGAAACAGAACCTGAAGGCCCACCAATCATTGTCCATGATACCCATGTAGGAACACGTTCACAGCGTGCAAATATGGAGTCAGATGGAAAAAATTTTGTTAAAAAAACCATATGACCAGAAGATCCTTGAGCATCCACAAGGAGATCTTCCTCACAGGTCCACAGATGTCCCTGCACTTAGAGAATTATTGTTGCTATGGACCTAGATAACTCGTCACCCATAGTTTTCTGTTGGCCAGTAATTGTTGAGACAATTAATTAATGGATCCTACTAGTATTCACACAGTAAACTCAAACTATTCGCTTTATTATGAGTGCAAATGTATTGATATTTTAGTAAACAAAGTGAAAGCTCATGTTATAGTTGATAGTAATGCCCCTGTAAATATAATCACAACTCTCCTGGTGAAGAAGCTGTGAATAGCCCCTGATGTTAGTCATTGCAAGGAATATGTAACAGCTAGACCAACTAGTACCAGGAGTCAGGGTGCATACAGCGCTATTCCTTTTGTTTGGGTCACCTGCATTCAGTTCACCTGAAGCGGTGTTGTCTATCTCAAACTATGATATAATGATTAAAATGAGCTTCCTCCAAGCCTATGACATAACTTGTGATTTCCAAAGCAACACACAAACTATCCTTAAACAAACACTGCCCTCATACTACAGGAAAAATGAAAACCTCCAAAAGGCATCATCTTTCTTTTGCTTCAATAGCTATAATCGAAGCCAAATTCAGGTTTTTTAAAAAAAATACATAAGATGACCGCTCAAATGAGCAAAAATTTAAGAATGTCGATGCTTTTGACGCCTGCTGACCTGGCATGGGGCGGCAGTACGCCGCCTGCTGGTGTGTTTTAACCACCACTGAAATGTGCCTGGGCTGTCTCTGTTAGCCCTCCAAATACTGGGCGTTATGTCCCCCTCAGGACTTGGCCCACAACCTCGCATGTTCCCAAGTGGTGCTCTGAAGCCCTTTGGTGCTCCCATGAAGCAATTTGCATTTCGCCTTCAGGTCAAAAATCGGGATTTTTTCCCATATGCAAGTGTGGCCATCATTGAGATGACCATGGAGGTATATAAACTCGCTGGCTTTATTGATTTTCACACCTTTAAGGGGTATTTCAATCTCAGCTTCTGTTCTGAAGCTGATGCAGTGGAAGCAGCCAAGCTGGCAACGATTTTTATAGAATATTTCCATTAAACTGTTCACATTCAGCTCCCAGATGAGGCCACTTTGGCGGTCCAGTTCGCCAGGTTGCCCTCCCACCTTTCCCTTAAACGCCTCCACCATGAGCTCACAGAGGGTTTGGACATTTGCAGCACAGACCCAATGTTGCAGTTCGTGGTTCCCAAATGGGGCAGATTGTTTAGCAGGGCCTCATGCCTTTTCAACGATCCACCCTTTCTATCATGACACCCATCTTGCAATTTCTCCTCACATGGTGATCATATTCGTCATTGATCAACCATTCTGGGCATGTGATGAAAACGGCCTTGCCATTTGCCCTTATACTTTGAACTGTCCATTTGAAGCACAAGTAACACAGTTTCCTCCTCCGCTGTTTTCACCTTCCCCCTCCAGCATCAACTTGTCTAAAGATATGCCCAAATTTTTCGAGTGGGGCACAATTCTCCCACCCCCAACCTCAGCGAATTTTTGGTGTGACTTCCAAAGCCAAAGTCAACCAAAATTTAAAAATTATAAAAATTTGATTAATATATGCCAACCTGAGCTGATGGCTAAAACTGGTTCAGTTGAGCTGCCATGGTTGACAGTTTATGGCCAATAAGGTGTGGTCAACTTGCTACCTCCATTGGCTAGGTTAGCGTTAGCTGTCAAATCCTTTCAAATGTCTCAATTTTGTTGAAAATGACCGGTCATATAATATCAAACTAGATTATGCATTGGAGGAGTTTTTCACCAATCCACCCAAATAAAGCTCCTAACATTTTATATCCTAAAATGGTTATCCCATTTATAAAAATATAAATAAAATGGCAGTTGAAGCTGCTGCAGCTCCTGCCAACTTCTAATCCGTCAGAAACTCAATGAGGCAATGGAACCCATGGTTGAAAGTATTCCTATATCCAATTTCCCTCATGTGTTTTGAGGAAGAAGCGAAGTATGAGATTGAGGAGCTGGCTTTTGGTGTGAGCTGCACCTGCATAGATGCAGTAAAAACCTCTCTTTTCAAACTTAATTATCCTGAAACCTGACGGTGAATCAAGTCATTTACTTGTGTGCCTGCTATCATCACTATTGCTGGGCATCAACTTCCTCAGTATGTTGAGGCGATGGACACCGCTGGCCTCATAAACAAAGAAACCCCACAACTATACCTCCTTAATCCCCATGTCGCTGATGATCCAACCCCAATGCTGTCTGCTTTGGTATGCCAGCTAAAGTAGGCGCTGGACAAAAGTTTCACCAAGTCTTCCCAGCCTTCTGATATGGCTTCCTAGGATGCTAGCTGAGGTGCCATTTTAGGAAATTTTTTATTCTAAAAATCTCCTTATTTGGCCCATTTGCAAGTATAGATGCATGGCGGCTCCCCCTTTTGGGTTAGGTACTACTAGTGCTAAAAAACCTAGAAAGGTCAAGTTCTCGCTTTAATAAATCTGGTTTATGAGGATGGTATTTTATCAATAAAATACATTTTGAGAGTCTATAAGCCTGTAAAAGCTCATGATAAATTTTTTGAATGCCGCAGAGTTTCACTCCGGGGCTCTATGCCACTTCAATGAGCACTAGGAATCAGAGGGTCATAGAAACAGGCTTGTGTATAGAAATACCTAAAGGGCTAAAAGCAGAGGCGAACCAACCTTGGGAAAGCTCTCACAAAGAAACTTGCGTGGCTCTGGAGTTAGTCATCCCAGGACAACAGGAAATATGTGCACTGTTGGCCAACCTTACTAAAAACCCTATCTTTATCAAAAAATCAGTTGTCGCATTCTTGAATTAATCAACCTAGGGGAGCTACTTACAATAACAAGGATTGGGGACCTCTCAAATTTCAGAATGCCAAGTAATGAGACTAAATTTATTCAGTTATCCCAAGTGATATATTACTGGGCTATTGAGGAGCAAAAGGATCAGGCTATGTCACTTTTCAAAAAGATATTCAGTCTTATTTTCTCAGTATGACTCTGACCTCAGACAGGCTAAAAGGCTTGAACACTTAATTAACAATGTTAGGCAAGGACCATTAAAAACGATCAGCACAATGACTTCCAGCTCAAGAAAAGGTGGTAGATGAGGAAATAGACAAGATACTAAAGATGGGCTTCTGGTCTCATTAAAGAGTCCCTAGTCTAGTCCTAAACTCATCATCAGTAAAAAAAGGAAGGTACAAACAGCGTGGTGATTAGTTATAAGAGTTTATTCTATCACAAATAAGATTTTTAGCCACTCTTTCGTACTGATGATGCCTTGGATTAGTTGGAGGGCGACAAGTATTTTCAGACATGGAACTTACTCAGGTTATTTACAGATCAAGTTGCCCTTAGAAGAACAGGCGAAGTTTGCAATCATCACCGCCTGTGGGCTCTTTCAGCCAACCCATATTCCCTAAAATTGTGCAATGCGCCAGTCACTTTCAAGCGGGTGATGGATTCAAGTTAGGCGATATCAAGCTCTCAAATGTCCTGGTTTACTTTAATGACCTCAACGTATTTTTGAGAAACTTCAGCCAGCACCTGGAGCACCTAGAGAAAGTTTTTCAAAGACTCTTGGATGTAAACCTAAAAAATTATACAAAAAAATGTCAGTTTAAAAATTTTCATTTATTAAGCTTCATCATTGACCAAGGTGGACTTTGCCTCCAAATACAGAAGATAAATACTATAAATACGATGAAAGACCTACAAACATGCGCTATGTTCAAATATTTCAAGTATAGTATGGTATAAAAGATGGTTTATAGAGGGGTTTTCGTATTGCAAGCCATTATATTAAGTAAAAAGGGGGTCAAGTTTAGCTGACCACCAGAGTGCTTTTCAAAGTTTGACCAGTTGCAAACCAAACTGATAGAGGCACCCATTTTATGCTACCCATATTTTGAGAAGCAGCTTTGTTATCTAAACAGATGCATCCTTAACAGCCAATTGTGCTGTTCTTATACAGATGGGAGAAAACGTTGAGGAGCACCCAGTACATACTGCATCCCGACCCTCAATCGTCATGAACATAACTACACTAACATGGATAAGGAGTGTCTCACCATCATCCATGCATGCAAGCAGTTTTTGCCATACATAAATGGAACTTGCTTTAAGGTAATCATCAATAAAAGTTCCCTAATGTGGATACAAAGTCTAAAAGGAATTGAGGGAGATTAGCATGTTTGGCGTTAAAAGTCCAAGCACATGATTATTTGATCACTCACTGGGATGCATTAGCTCACTAGAATTCAGATGGAATGTCGCAAATACCCTTTACCTACCTTTGTTTCGTTTGCAGATGACTTATTTGATAAGAAATTGGACAATATTATGCAGATGAACCAAAAGAGATACAGGTGGCCCTGAACTGATTTTTGTGGATAAAAATGTGATTGAAAAGAAATTTTAAGTGAAAAGTATGACGAAGGATCCAGAAAAGTGATAGCAAGACCATTTAAGAGGTTAGATATTATAATCGAGACCCATAGAGCTGTTCTCCAAGGAGGATATTATACGCTTGAGCAGGTTAGAGCCAATCACTTTTGTGAGTTACATCAGTATGACGTACAGGATGTTAAATGACAATGCCATGAATGTCCACTAGATAATACATCAAATAAATAAACAGCAT
This sequence comes from Massospora cicadina, assembly GCA_022478985.1. Taxonomy (NCBI): domain Eukaryota; kingdom Fungi; phylum Entomophthoromycota; class Entomophthoromycetes; order Entomophthorales; family Entomophthoraceae; genus Massospora; species Massospora cicadina. The sequence continues at coordinate 28,962 of JAKSZP010008364.1, forward strand.
ACAATATATTGAAGCCAGGCTAGGCTTGGCACACGATTTTAATAGATGTTAATGGGCCCCTCCCTACCAGCAGCTAAAATCCCAGATATTAAGGTGGCAATTGACCATCTTCATAAATGGGTCAAGGCCAAGGCAATTTGAGATGTGGGAGTATTGACCACAGCCAAGTAAATTTGAAAAGGTTATTCTCTGATATGGATCCCCTAGATCATACTCAATGAGAATGGGACAAACTTTACTTTTAATGTAATTCCTAGGTTGAATGAGCTTATGGCTATTAGAGGTGTTTTATCAGCCCCATATCACCAATAACGAAAGGAGTAGTGGAGCGAGTCAATAAGTATCTAATTCAATTACGTAGGAAAATAGTCATGAACTCACCATCCCAGTGGGCATTGCATAATGAGTCTGCTGTTTGCATAAAATATTAGCTATTACAGCGCAACAGGAAGTACCCCATATGAATTACTATATGGCATCACTCAACTCTGCTCATTACTATATTAAGCCTTACCCAGTTCACCCAATGTTAAAAATTTGAATATACTGATAAGCTAGCCAATTATTGATCAAACTACAATCCCAGGACTATGGCTCCACTGTGGACATGAAGATATAACGGAATTTAGCTTCAGATATAGAAAAGAGCCAAATTACCCGCTTTTCTAGTAGGTAAAACAGTAGCTTATTATGACTCTTATAACGTTGGAAGAATAAATAAGCTATCTCCTTTTTAATAGAAGCATTTAAAATGATTGTTAGAACTGAACCGGATATTTATACTTTTAAGAAACTTTGCAGAGTGTATATGATCAATAGGGTACATGCTAAGTTTTTATTACCTACCAGAACTGAGACAATACCCACCTTATGAATTACAACTGGACAACGGATAATGATTATTGGTATGACAAAAGATCTAAGCAAATACACTGAAACCCCCAAATCTAGTCAAGGAGGGGGAAATATTGTAAAAGTTAACTAGATCTGGTATCACATCACAAAAACGTTTTATTTTAACTATCTGACAAAAATTACTATATTTATTAGGGAAAACAGTCAATTTATAACGATTCAGCACTATTGAGAATTAAATTCAGCTCTTGAAAAAGGAATAATTCTAGAGCTAAATCTGAACTTGTCACGAAGTATTGAAACTAAAATTAGGACTAACAACTGAACTACAATGATTTAACTCCCTTGAGAATCATCTAAGCTCTCAAGAGCTATATAATTCTCAAGTGCCAAATCTGTTATCGCCAGACTATTACAGACCAAAATTGTTGCCAACTAAGTCAATAAAATGAAATTAAATCCCAACTACCTATTGAGATCTGAGTTTTTATATATAAATTGCATTAAAATTTTATTAAAACACTTAATCAACTAATCTGACCTTCTCGCTAACTAAAAAATTTGACTTAGTTACTAATCATTTTTAATTATACTACTGTTGCCCAGGCTAAACCCAAGATTTATAATTGCAATTTTCATAAATTATTAACAAATATTATAGAAACCCAACCGCCCTAGATGAAAATATTATAATTATTAACAAAGTTCAACTCAGAATTAAGATTAGTGACTTCAGAACTGCCAATAATTAACTATAATTAGGGGTTGACAAGTGTGCATTACAAATAATGAGATAAACCTAGAAGAAGATTGTCAGGTCATAGATAAAAGTAAAAAATGATACCTAATAAAGGTGTTGTTCAGTTTGGTCTGAGATTATTATTGAGTTTTGCTTTTTTTTTTAGTTGAAAAAGATTAACTGGAGTTAAATTATCATTTGGCCCCATAGTTAGGACAAAAGATTTAGTAGAAGGATCTAACCCAAACTGTACTGTCTGCTGCTCACATCTCCAAACGTGAAAACATAATTTCATTAATATTAAATATATCCTATGCAACCACTATTTTCAAAGAGTGTTAGCCAGAGGTTAGCCAAGGGCGTGAACAGTGTAGCAATAGATTGATGCTACAATGAGTAACATCGTAGGATAATTTGCTCTACAAGGTTGATTGTGATCTAAGTAAAGTTATTCTGATGCCTCATCTGCGTGGAGTAGACCCCCTGAGCAACATTTCAGCTTTACATGTTAAGCGAAATGAGGTCAGCTATCTGACTCTGGCGCTCACTAAAGGGGTGGCATTATCAGACCCTAGTGAGGATCATGATAGTTATCATTAGCAGTTTGATGATAAAGTAGATAAGGAAGTATATCACAGAGAAGAATCCTCTGAACTCCTGGTGAGGAGGATACAATCTGCTTAAAACTTTGTACCTGTAATTAGAAGTGCATGATCTATAAAACAATCTCTGATTTAAATAGGGAAGGTTGACCAGGGGATGTACACTTCTGATATAATGAGGTAAAAGAAATGCCTGTGCATAATTAGGATACCCTAGAAGAGTTCATAGCGCCTCCTGTTGCCTCTAGGACTACCAAGTTTAGGACGATAGGGGGTTTATGCTGACTTATTCTTGGATGCAGCATGAATGAAGGAATGAGTCAAAATTTTGGAATCATATAGGGAACCGTGAATTGATTATCCTCTGTTGCATGGGTCATGTTTCCAAACAACCACACTTGAAAATGTTCCAATATATGGTAGTGAAAACAATTGATGACTTCTTGGAGGGTATGCTTTGTTCCTGTAAATGAATCAAATACTATTTTATGGATTGTCCATAGTGCTATTGCTACTATTAACGCTTGTAAAGATGAATGAATAGGTGACTCCATGTTGAGTGCAAACATGTTCCTAGCCAAACTAGGTGATTATCCATTGTCTTGACGGAATAGGCGCATGACCTCTTTGCGGATAGCTACCAATGGTGGATATTGTTCCATGCGGTGTACTAAGCTTCCATATTGGCTGTTAGATTTTCAGTTGGTAAAAGGCTTACTGGTGCTTTTTTACCTCAAATCTGACAATGTAATTAAAGGGACATTCTCAAACTTATATGAAAATAACAAAAATAAATAAATACTAAAAATATATAGTTTTATAGATGCTTATTAAGCGCTGCGTGGTGGTAAAAAGTTAATACACTTATTAAAGTCAATAGGAAATTTAAAATATTAAGGCTCAAAGTTTGGGTGGCTCAGTAATGTCCAAATTAGATAATATGAGCCATCAACCTATCGGATCTCTTGTACTTGCCTCATTTATATGGAATGGCCAATTTAGGGTTTGGAACAGGAAGGACTAGTCCATTAGGTAATGATTTTAGAAAATTATACATAATCAATGAGCTGTAAAAGTTTTGCACTTGGTTTGACCCCTTCCAAGCCTTATAAAGAGGTTGGTTTCAAGGTGTAGCCTGTACCAAACTAGATCAGGCTGGGGGAGGAGCCTACAATGAACTTCCTAAAGTTGGCCAATGGTTCTGTAAGATCTGACTTCCCAAACTAGTTTTTTGGCCCAATCATTATTAGAAGTGTTACCCCAATTTGTGGGGTTCCACCGGTAATCAACAAGGGTATTTTGGCTGATATTCACATTATTTTCCTCCAGACCACTCTTTTCATTACATCAGACTTATAATTGTCCAACGTTACCCCCTTTAAGAGTGGTACAGGGAGTAAGGGCGCAAAAACTGGCCATGTACTCAGTTGATGGTGACACCAGAAGTGAGGGATTTGATAAAGTATTCATCCCCTTTCTTTTATGTGAATGAAAATGGCCCTTCCCAGAAAGAACTGAGATTATCACTTCTAAGAGTGATGTGACTGTGATAATAAAATACCAAGTAAGTTACTTGGAAGGAAGGGTGAGGGACACAGAGCTCATTAGCTGCTTCGCCTTCTTTTGTGACCGTCTTGGACAAAGTTAATAATAGCTTCTGCTTGTAGTTAGATGATGTGTTGGCCAACTTTTTCATGGCTTTTTCTGGGTCAGTTCTGTCAGTGAGAAGTTGTTTTGCTAGTAGAGCTGGAATTCAAGGTTCTTGGCCTTATAAAACATGGAAGAGGGACATCTTTAGGATGCAATGGTAACTAATTCAGTAGGCCATTAGGGCACTGGGTAAGTAGAGATCCCAGTGAAGTGGGTCTAAATTAGCCATTTTGCGGAGTATTAAGACCAAGGTTCCATTAACTCTTTCTACAGCACCATTTGTGGATGGGCTATAAGGGACCAAGAAGAGTTGTTGTGCTCCCATGGAGGTGGCAAGTAGCTTCACCACTCAGGAGGTAAATTTATCCATTATCACATAGGAGGACCTGGGGGCACCCATTCCAGGTGAAGATGTATTGGTGTAAGAAGGTGACCGTGGCTTTAGCCTTCTAAGTGGGGCGAGCTACAGCTTCAACCCATTTGGTAAATGATCAATACCAACTAAGATATAGCGATTGCCACCTGTGGTCTGAGAGAGAGGACCTACCACATCCAAACTTATGATGTGAAAGGGTTGTTGAGGCGTCGTAGGTTGATACTGATATCGTGCTTTGTGCTGGATTGTTTTTTAGAGGTCAGCCATGCATTTAAGATCTCATTTATAGTTTCCAAGATGCCCTCCCAGTAGTACCTCTCTTTTATCCACTCATATGTTTTTGCGTACTCTGCCATGTCCCATGATAGTATGGGACTCCAAGATGACTGGAACATGATCTGATGGCCAGAGATAGGGCAACAATTTTATTCCTACCTTTTGATATAAATTCCAATTTTATACCTTGGTGTTGTGGGAGTGTTGAGCTAGAATATTTTTGTACTGGTTCATCTTCATCAGCCTATACATCAGGAGTCATGAGGAAATCATGTAGCCTCTCAGCTTTACTATTTTTTAAGTAATGAACGGGCAGTCATATTAACCTATCCACAATCATGTGGCGCGTTCCTGACCGATGCTCAATAGTCATATTGTAGTGCTGGATCTTCAGAGCCCAGCGAGCCAACCGCCCGTGAGATCCTTCATATTCTGCAACCACTTAAGAGAGACATGGACTGTAATAACTTTAATTGGAGTTCCATATAGTAATGGGCGGTAGTGTTTGACAGCGAGCAGGATAGCCAAGCACTACCTCTCCGTGATGCTGTAGCTACGCTAAGCTTTTGAAGGCATTTTGCTAAAGTAAGATATGGGATGATTGACCCCATGCTAATCTAATTGAGCCAATATAGCACCAACAGCGTAATCAGAAGCATCTGTTAACAACATGAAAGGTTGCTGTAGTCAGGGTGGTTGAGTATTGGCCTTTTTGCAAGAGCTCCTTCAGAGTCTCAAACGCGGCCTTTTGTTCAGCACCCAAATAGGAGGGGTGTTTTTAGCCAGGAGGCGGACAAGTAGACTGCTGAGCTGGGTGAATTTTGGGATAAATTGATGAAGTACCCCTTCATGCCCAATAATACCTGATGTCACAAAAGGGTTTTTGCGCAGGCATCTTGGATATTGCCTCAACTTTATCTTTAAGTGGTTGTATCCCAAATCTAAGATAACGTGTCCAAGCAAAATCCATATTTCTCTGGAAAAGGTACATTTGTAGGGCTTTAGTTTGATATTAGATGCCCGCAAGCATTGAAACACCTCCTTTAGATGTGCAAGGTGTTCAGTGAAAGTCTTGGAGAAAACTGTGATATTATCAAGATATACAATCACACAACTCAGTTTTTGATCCTGGAGAATGTGATCCATTGCCCATTGGAAAGTGCGGGCGCATTACACAACCCTTGTGGTAGTCTGGGTGGTTGGAAGAGACCCTCACTGCAAATAAGAGCACTTCTCCTGGTCATATGGAAAAGGTCCATTTACCAATAACCGCTAGCCAAGTCCATGGCTGAAATGAACTTAGACCCAGAAAGTTGGGCCAGAGCGTCATCTATGCGAGGAATAGGGTAACTAACCTTCTTTTGAGGTTGTTTAATTTGCGGAAGTCCATCACTACCCAATGAACTCCATTCTTCTTCTTTATCAACAGGAGCAGGGATTACAAGGGCTTTGTGACGACACCATCAATCCAGCATCCAGAAGCTGTTTGTACTCCATCCGCATCTGTAGCTCCTCAACTTTTGATTTGTGGTAGGGTTTGGAGCAAATAGGTTTAGCGTCCCCAATGTCAATAGTAAGCGTCCACCCCTTCATGTGCTCATAGTCATAGAAAACTTTTAAAATATGTCGTTGTAGGCCTTAAGTAGGGTGTGGTCTTTATCCGGCTCAGCTTGGGTTAGTTCATCAGAGATATGAACAGCAGACAAAGTACATAGAGATTGGTTGGTTGGTAAACACATATCAGCCATAGACCCAATACAGTGGACTTGCTTGTGTCCTCAATGGGTATCAGCAGGCCTCTTCCGATCTCAAGATTTTTTTACCACCATATCCTTCTTTGTGATTTTCCCTAGCAGTAGGTTAATAGGCCGATGATTGGCGGGTTCTAACACGCCTGGCAAAAGTCTAGTCTCAAAAGGACTAACTCCATCAATGCTAATGAGGTGCAGTAGACAGTTGTGTGGGATTTGCATGGTAATCTTCATGTCAAATACCCTTTGTTCCCCAGCCTTAATGACCACCTCTTCAGAAGCATAGAAAGGGATACCCCCCAGGGCGACCACTGATGGAGGCAGCATTTTTGTATGCCTGCCTGCCATGATGTAATTCAGGGTTAAAGAGGAAAAGGATACTCCATTGTGAAAACATAATCCTTGATATTGAGGTCATTATTAGACATTATTTAGAGGAACCTCATAGCTAAGCAGGGAGAGATAGCCCTGATTCAAATTAATAAAACCTTCATATTTGAGCATAAATTGGGTTCCAATAAGTAAATCGTAGGTATCATGGTAAAAGCCACAGCTGGAGCTGACATGAGAAGCTATCCAAACGAAAGGGAAGGAAAGAGTATGCCCCAAAGGCGTGGGAGTTGTTTGGGCATGCAGTTCAAACTCTTGAGTGTAGTTGAGTCATGGGCCAGCTTAAATTTCTTAATGAGCTTGGTTGACACAACTTTCGAAGGTAACAATTTGAGGATAGCCTACCCACCCATTAATGATGACCTGCACCTTAATTAAAGTTCCACCTAAGTTGGGGGAAAAAGTGGACCTCCTTTAAATGATAAGTTGAGGCAAGTCATTTGGCAGTTATGGAGTATTTACCCTGGATAGTCTGCAGGGTATGAACGCACTGGGTAGATTGAAGAAATGTGGCAATGAGCTGGTCATCAGCACTGGCAGTGTTAATAATCTCGAGAGTCCTTATCACTTGCTGAAGATAAGTGTGATGAGGGACCTTAGCCCAAGCGCTTACTCTGGTTTCAATAAATCAGGTACCTCCACTTCACCTAGGGCTCACAAAACGTAATGACCATCATCTTCATCACCCCCTTCAGACTCGTCGTCAGAGAGGTTTTCAATGCTGGTTAAAGAGACCATAGGAGGTGGGGCAGGTTCAGGACTTCCCTTATGGGATGATAGGTCCTGGGATTGCTCCTCCACTTTATTAATTTTTAAGGGAGGCGTTAAAATTGTCACAGCTCGAGTTTCAACATTCAAAGTAGGAGGTTTGTGCTGCCTCAGAAAGACAGTTTTCAGACTAGAGTTAGATGAATGAGAGGTTTAGGGGGATAGCACCGTAAAGTTGGATGCTTTAACTTCAACAGCTTTGGGTTGTTAAGTGGCTGTGTGCTTCTGTGAAGCAGGTGTTTTAGCTTTTGTGACCTGGTCATTTAACCCATTGTTAGTGGGAGTGATTGGGACCCAAGAAAAGGTCTTAGGCTTAGGAGTCGGCTTTTGGACCACTTGGGAAGGCCGCTCTGAAGAAGAAGATGAACTAGGCAAGGGGACGACTGCTTTCACTAACTGAGTGTTTTTAATTGAAGATGAAGGGGAGCACTGCCCCATCACAGCCAATACCATATGAATATCTTTATGAGAAGAAGTATTTTGATATGGAAACTCAGCAGAAGCAGGTTTCCGGAGGGAAACAGTTGTAGTAGATGTTAAATTGATTGGCATAGATGCTTGGCTCAAAAATCCTTGTGTAGAGTCAAGCTTATAGTTATTTGCAACCGCTAAGAAGGCCTCCTTGATATCTCTTATAGTTGTGAAAGTGCGCTTTATGAAAGAGAGATGCATCGCCAAGGAGGTATCAGATGCCAAGCCATCCAAGATAGCTTCAATAGCATCATCAAGGGGAGCATTTAGGCAATCAAGAAAGGCTGAGTTTTATAATAGAAGCGCTTAGCAAAAGAGGTGATTGATTCCTCTATTGCAAACTTTAGCACATAATAGCCTGTTATTGTCGCTGTAAACTTTGTTTAGAACCAAAATTCATCGAGCAGCGCTTGCTTAACCTCTGCCCAAGTGCTGAGCTTGACCATGGTAGGGACCATTCTTTTTTGAGCTATATAATTTAAGCAGGGAAAAATGTATTGGTTTTTTGCCGGTCAGTTGCTCTTTCCATCGTAGATTCATAAACATAAAGGAAAGAGGAAATAGTGCCCTCACCAGGTATGAACTTGTCTCGAAGAGGGGGTTTTTATAATTAGGGCATTGTAGTGAGTGCTGCTCAAGCCTTTTAAGGCGAGACAAAGCACTGGCTAGGTGTTGTTCCATAATATCTAGCTTAGGGTTAAGATCAGCGAAAAGACTAGAAGGGTTACCAACCCCAACAGCCTCCATACTTTTGAATGTTTTGTGTGGCGTACAGGTGCCCCTGTAGTGAGCACCACTTGTTGGATTTTTTGTTGGAAAAAACTCAATGTTGCTTTCTTTTTACCATTCATACAACAATGTGATTGAAGGGCTTTTCTAACCACTTATATGAAAATAAAAAAATAAATACTAAAAATGGATAGTTTTATAGATGTTTATTGGCGCTGCATGGGGGTAAATAGATAATACACTTAATAAAGTTGATAGGAAATTTAAAACATTGAGGCTCGAAGTTTGGATGGCTCGGTAATGTCCTAATTAGGTAATATGAGCCATCAACCTATTGGATTTCTTAGACTCGCCTCTGATTAGGTGGAATGGTCGCTTTAGAGTCAGGAATAGAAAGGACTAGTCCATTAGGTAATGATTTTAAAAAATTATACATAGTCAATGAGCTGTAAAAGTTTTGCACTTGGTTTGACCCCTTCCAAGCCCTATAAAGAGGTTGGTTTCAAGGTGTAGCCTGTACCAAACTAGATCAAGCTGGGGGAGGAGCCTACAATGAACTTCCCAAATTTGGCCAATGGTTCTGTGCAATCTGACTGCCCAAACTAATTTTTGGCCATCCATTATTTAAAGTGTTACCCCAATTTGTGGGGTTCCACCAAGAATCAACCAGGGTCTTTTTGCCAATATATGTATTATTTTCCTCTAAATCACTCTTTTCTAAATATCAAACTTGTAATTGTCCAAAATTGGCCACATATTGTGCATGGAGAGTGAGCAGGTTTGATTGTTTACTATGAAATACACTCATTGCATGCATTTCTATACATGTGCCCATATCCATTTTGTAGTAGTGAGTGGTATTTGTATCTCCTAAGACCATTCTTTGGGTCTCCAAGATTTATGGTATATCCATATGATCCAGGTAATCAATTCTGGCAATGGTACTCAGATTTCGGTTTATTATGTTATCTGTAACTATGTGGTCATTAACTTCTGGTCTTTGGGTTAACCTTGGTTGACCTTGGTGACTGATCTGGCCACATATGTTAATCTTCCACTCTGCTCTTCTCATGACTAGAAGTATTCATTTAAAGTGTACAGGAGTGCCATACGGTCCTACAGCAGTTAGGTGAGATACCAGATACTTAATCAATGAGTTTGGATGACCTGGTTTACTTATTTGGAGTGCTCATGCAAAGTTAGAAATTTGCTTCTCTAGCCCAATGTATGTCTGGAAGGTCTGGAATAGTCACCTGAGCTATCTGGATCATAGTATATGGGTCGCTTGCTCCACTTAATTAGTTATCCCCATACCTCCATTCCTCCTGAAGCCAAATTGAAATTAAAGACGCACAAGCTCTTTATGGTTTGACCAAAGCCATCCCCAAATTAAGGCATATATTGTGTTAAAAAAGGACAGTGAGAAAGAACTTTATGGGCTGTAAACCTTATGATTAATAATATCATGGAATTAGATATCATAACTCATCCTGTTAGACCTGTTTGTTGTCCATTCAAGGAGGCAATGCGTTTTGTTATTTTTCTTAGAGTTGCTTTTCCATCATGTTGTTGGCGTAACCCCATGACTCTAATCATACCACCAAGTGGCGGACAGGTCTAGCTTCCAGCATGGTAGTGAAGGGAGTTCTAGTGGGTTAAATTGATGATCTTCGCCTCCTATTTCTGGTGAGGAGTCTTGATGTTGTATTGGTCTGCTGACTTAAGGTGGATGGCGTCAAATGGGTCTGATATTTCCCCAGATGTATAATATCAGTTTTTCCAGCATTAAATGATGCGTTACTTATGGATGAGTATTCTTGTAATATTTTCTCAATTATGCGAGATTCTAACTTTTTGAATTTATCCACCACACGGTCATCAGTAAAAGCCATATTTGACTGGTGTTTGGCCATAGACATTGATTCCATCGATAAGGGCATTTGTATTCTGGATTAGGGTTTCAAAACTAAAATTATATAATAGAGGGCTTAGAGGGTCCCCTTGTTTGAGTCCCCTCTTTGGAAAAACTAGGCTAGATGAAAACCTGCTCCGCGCACAGTCATGGTGACTGACTCTGTGAACAACATCACCCAGTTTATGTACTTATTTGGGAGTTTGAATCTTTTGAAATCAGGCCTTGAGATAGTCTAGTTCACCCTGTTGTATGTCTTCTGTTGATCTAAAAAGACATGCGCTCCAGAAGCTTTTTATTGGCAAACATTTGTAACTGTGTGAATATTGTCTCATATGGATCTTCTTGGGACAAATACATATTGTGATGGGGATATCACATCAGTTGCATTTCCCCTAATAGTTTGGACATCATTTTTCTGTATATTAAGTGTCAGTATTAGTTAGGATTATTGGGCGCCAATTGAATAGTTTATGTCTATCGCTTTTTTTAAATAGAGTGACAGTGTATGCTTCTTTACCTACAGTTATAAGGCATGTAACCATAATGCACTTATTCATGGAAGCTAAAAGATTATTATATATGTTAGTAATGTATTTTTTATAATTTCATAGTGAAGCCCATCCTGACCAGAGCATTTTCCTCATGGTGCACCGCACACTACTGCCCTTAATTTCTCATGCAATAGCAAGTTAATTAAAGCATTGGCTTGAAATGCGGTGTCAATATGTGCATTTGTTAATAATTTTAAATTTTTTCTGGTTTGACTGGTCATATTTGTGACGAACTGGGTCTCTCCACATTGCCACAAAGCAGTTGGGCAGGAGGGCCCATAGGCAAGAGAGAGCCGCTGTGGTTAGTTCCCTTTTTCATTGGCTTGATGAGCAATTTAAATATCCCTGGAACACTGTGAGGATGATGCTCACACTGAGGAGGGCAGTTTGACCCCCAGAGAGAGCATACAGAGAGGCGACAGCTCTGTCAAAATCTGAGAAATGGTCCATATTGCTTCACTCAAAAACCATGATTTTCCTTAAAATCTCAATAAATGATTTCAAAATCTCAAAATTTTATTTTCAATTATTAAGGTTTTTATTTTATATTTTAGGATACAGAGTTGTCTTAAACACCTTTGCTTGGTTGGTTTTATATTATGGAATGGGGGATATGGGGAAATTGGACCCCGCGGAGTCCGTGGGTGGCAGGCTATTTGTGGGCCTATTTTGAGAATATCAGCCTCTGACATTCCCATCTAGGCCTGTTCTAGACCGTTCATTAAGTGCCCATGGCGTTATGTATACTTTTTTGCATTTATTTTCATTCATCAAGGATGAATCAGAGCTCATCTTGACCTTATTGCCAAAATTCCCATTTTTGGGATAATTTGGCCTAGCAGCCCCTGATTCGCTGGGTTGCCCTTTACTGTGGCTCTCAATAATATTGATGAGCGGCAGATTTGGCTTGGCAGCTCCTGATTTGTTGAGCTTCCCAATGCCGTCATTTCCTCTTTTGGTGTTATTTAGCTTGGCAGCTCCTGATTCGCTGAGCTGCCCAATGCCATGATTCTTGCTGCTTCCATTTTTGGCATAATTCAGCTTGGCAGCCCCTGATTCGCTGAGCTGCTCTTTGCCATTGCCAATCTCTATGCATGGGACCTCAGAATTCGGGTTGGCGGCCTCTGGTTGGCCCAATCACCATTTATGTCGACCTTTGCCACCTTTGCCTCAAGGTTTCATCAATTTTGTGGCATATGATTTGACAGAACGCCATTTTTGTTGGTTGTTGCCCTTGAGACCTACGTTTTTATTTATATTGTTTATGATACTATTAGCTGAGATCACCACCTTAGGGGGGTTGGAGTTATGTGGCGGTCAGGCAGCACTTTTCCCGTCACAATATTTATATTTATTTGTATAGAACATGTGTACTTCAGGCATGACTTCTTCATGAGTTTAACTATAGATTATCCATTCATCAGACATGAGTGCAGTCTACCATGTTATCCAGACGTGAATTTGATGTTAAAGTAGCTCAAACAAGTTTCTCCATTTTTTAGGTTTTTTGCTCTATATTGAACCCCAACGTGGTGTTGGTGTTCACATATAAAGATGTTAAAATGTGCAGAAACTCCCGCCCATTTACATCCCCATCTAGGGATGTATCCTGTATGAGGGACATTGTTTCCAGTTGATTGATTTATACCTAGATGTGTTTAATAATGGATGAAGCTGCACTGTATCTTCTTGATGTTGTTTGCTTTATCTGTTGTATTGTTGATTTTTTAAAATTTTCCCAGGTGATCAGTGGGTATGAACAGAAATGTATTTGAAAATCCCATGTTGAGGACATTTTATTCATCCAGAATTGAAATTCCTAGTCAGCTAAATTTTCTGGGCGTTTTCTGCACCACCTGGATGCTTGGATAATTATTTCCGCTGGTGTGAACAACACCAAAACTAGCTTGATATTGGAGAATTCAATTTTTAGTCTCGCATTTATAAATTTGGTGTTAGAAAATTAGTGGCCTGGACATTAGGTCTATTCACAACATAGAAATAAGTACAACATTGTGCACATGTGGACATGTCATGTTCTGCAGAAGGGGTGACTGTTTAGGCAAAGTATCATATGAGCCCAAGGTGGCCTTTAACACTCAAAGTTCCACTTGCCCTTGTGGTGTCTCCGTTGTGTGTGGCCATTTTCAGTGTCTGTGTTAATCCAGCGGTTCATGTCTCCCACGACAAAATTTGTTTGCTGGGAGATGGAGTTGTGCAAGACTTATATAAACTCTTAATGCTCCGTTGTAAAGTTTGGTGATAAATACTGGCTACTGTGTGCACCTTTTTTGCCATCAGAAGGTAACAGCTGGTAAGCGACCATCCAAAAACGATTTTTATTAATGAATTTATAATTATGGTTTGCATATACTATCACTCTACAGTGTTGTGACCAAAACAATATTGTTAAAAGGAGCATGTTTTACTATTAATCCTCCTTTTCCTGTGGATAGCTGCTTCCTGCACTATCAGGATTTCCACAGGTGGGTTGCACAGGATACTCAACTTCTTGGCCTGGGACATTAAGGCCTTGAGTCCCACAATGTTCAGCGTCCATATCTCTACTAAGACGCTAGGTGCGCCTCAGGAGCAGTTATTAGGGCACCCCAGCCCTACTCCATCGCCCTCATTACTCACCTTTGCATCTTTGCTGCAGGTGGCATAATTATGAGTAGGTGCTGTTATATTATGCACCTTTTGTTACCAAATTTTTTGCTCCTTTCCTGTTTTTGCTGGTTTTCAATTTATCATTATGGTGCACTTGTGTGCTCTCATTGGCACATTTTTGTTTTGTGCATTCCATTGTTGATTTTCACCCCCAATTGGCTATTACTCTGCAATTTTGGGGGGTATGCCAAACCCCTGTTTTTCCACATTTGCTTTATTAAATTGGTTTCACTGAATCCATTTTATTTGGCTTTTTATGTTTTCTGTGGATTTGATTGGCTCATAGTTGCAAAATTCTTCCATTTCATCCTGAATCTGTTCAGGCGAAATGCTGATTCCGCTGAGGCTTTTGCCTTGGCCATGATTAACTTTAAAGCCTGTATGGCCATTTTCCATTCCTTCAGGGATATTGGGTCAATAATTTATATTGTCCAAATTCCCCCCAGTTAAACGCTTGTGTGGTATCAGTGATTTTGGAATACTCTGAGTCATCTTTTCCATTTTTTCCTCACAGAATTCCATTTCTCTTAATACTTCTTTTATGGGCAAGCATAAATCTTGTACCTAAAGGCCTGACAGTGGTTGCATATGGGGGCGCATTCTCAACTTTTGTGCAGAATAATTGGAATTCTTTTTGTCAAAAATAAAGGATGCAATATGGGGAAATTTTGTGATATCCTCATATATCTCCAGGTTTAGGAAAATGATTACGTTCGCCTTCACAGTTCTAAGGGTCAACATCAGCTGAAATCTTTACATTTCAAATTTTGATTTCTCAATAGATTTCCAAGCCTTCCTGGAGATGTTGTTTGACTACTGTGTGCGCCAGTGTAATCAGAAGGTTGTTGAAAATTATGAAAAAAATTGGATTCTGTCCAATGTGTGCTTTTGGTCAATACCAAATGTTGACCATTAGGAAGATTGAGCAATACTTTGACCTTTGTGTCTTCATTTTCTTTCTCCACTGTCTTGAACTCAAAATCCACCCAACCACAGCGGATAGTGTGGGTTGTCATGTACACAGCATGTGGGAATAATTTTTTGGTGGGTTTCCCCAAACATTTCCCACATTTCTGGTGCATCTGTGCCCAAAATTACATGGATCTCATGTTCAACTGAAGACAGCGGTTGAGAGTGGGACAATTCCATGCAGCTGAAATATTTTAATAAAAATTACAAAACCCACAGGGTGCACCACCTTTGGTTTTATGATTTTACTATGGTTTTCGTTTACTCCAGGGCGCTTGGTGCCTTTGGGCAGTGCAGATCCAGTTATGCTACCCTTTACCACATTAACCCAATTAATACCTTGTTTATTCTTTTGTGTTCATCTCACCTGTTTTTGACAATCAAAATAGTTTTGGTTGAACAAAATTGTTAACTAATTAATGATAGTAATCAGAAAGAAAAGCTCTATAAAAAATCTTGAGCACGTCAAAGAGATATTGCCAGAAGAGCACAAATACCTCTATACCTATGTGAGAGTACCGTCACCTATAATTAAAATAGAAACTACACTTAAATCATAAGGAACGCTTCATATTACTCAAAAAAGAGAACATTTAAACCATTAACACTTTAAATGAATATGGAGAGGGCATGGAACAGTATGACAACATGCTTTTTGCTATGGAAAAGAGTATAGGTGAATTGAAAGCAAAAGTGCATACTATACAAGAACCTACCTCTCCTTGACCAGAAATATGATTGGAAGCATCTATATGGAACTTAACATAATGTTACACAACTTGTCAGAGCTTGCAACACAAATGAACATGATGCGCGCTGACCCTGTTGAAGAAGATCCTACCTTTAAACCATACTTTAAGACCATGTACACGCCTGGAGAAGGAACAATTGCTGGCTTCCTCCAGATGTATGATAACAGCATGTATGGCACTAGCAATCGCCAAAAGGCTTGACTCATGCTAGGGTGTATGAGCTGCAAGACTTTAAACATCCTCAGCATGAGCTTAGACCTGAGCTATCTTGGGCTGAATGAAGAGTATCTACTTTCCAATTTTGTAGTGAAAAAGAAGTTAAAATATTAAACAAGAGTTCCTCTTTTATGAAAATGGGCAATAATGAGTCAGCTGTAATCTACGCCTTTCACTACTATCTCAAGGCTCAACAATTATCGACTATAAGAACTATGTATTTACCTGCCACAAAAACTGTTCTGATTTCTTTGGAGATGCGTCCTAACTGAAAGATGCAACTGACTCTAGCGGTTAAGAGCGCGATGTCCCTAAAGGTTCTTAAGGAAGCTTTATTCAATGTAAAAAGGGACTTAAAGAACTAAATTCAGGGCCATGGAAACACCATCTTGACGAATTTGAAAGGCTATTTATGTCCCTACAATAAGGGTGACAAACTAAAGGATAAGAGTTCTAATCACCCGAGCGCTTGCCCGTTGATAGTCAGTTTTCAATAAGTGCCATCACCTGAGCACTGTTAATGATCTTGTCCATTACTCACAGCTGAAAAAAGAAGAAGCAATCTTTAAATAGGATACCACAACGCTGTAAACTGGGTAATCTCCACACTGAGGGTGAAGACGTTCTTGAGGATGACGATTTGGCTAGTTCAGGATACCATGTAATAGGGGCACCATGCGTGGTGGTTGTTCCTGCTAAATTGAAAGTACACAGCTCTAATGGATCTAAATTAGGGATACATACTGGCACAAACAAATCAAATAGCTGGGTCATTAATTTAGTTGAAGAAGTTTAGCAGCTATTATGGATATCTCTATGAACTTGTGACCAGATGACGAGGTGATGTCCAAACTATAACAAGCGCTGCCAATCTTAGACAGTTTGGGGAATCTTCTACCAATGTATTAAACACTAGAAATCTTATAGCACGAGTGTAATGAACTTGGATATGAATATCCAGAAAGTGCTTGTCTTGGCCATACAGGACACTGGGGGTCCAGTCAACATTATATCATCTAGGCTCATGTAGACGCTGAAGTTCATTCCTAGTATTGATTATAATATAAAGTAATGCATCGCAGGACCAGATGTTACCTGTGCCCTAGGAGCTTATTCAGCGCTACCCTTTCGCCGTAAGTACATGGCCCTAATGACACTGCCAAAGTTTTAGACAATAACCACTATGACTTCTTGGTCAGGAAACGATTTTTCTTATAGTTCTTAGAAAAGCTTGATACACATCCAGAACAGTGAGCATCTTAAGTTACCAAATTCTGCTGGTATTTAAGGACAAAGATATCAGACAGCAGTAACAACAGACGTGCTTGGTGGAAACAGACCAATATATCTACCCCATCCATTACAACCTGACTGAAAAGGGGTATGAAGCAGTAGCTGCCTACTGTTAGCGCAGAAGAAGGGCTACAGCTGAGTGCTAGCTAAAAAGTAAAGATTTGACCAGTGGATCAATGCAGGATGATTCTGCAATTAGTGTAAGATTTGTCAGATACCATCTTGGAGGTATCCAGATGTGAAGGAATCTGTGAATAAGAACCCAGAGTGCTACCAGGGTTCTATGACACAAACTACTCTAGAGAGTTGGGCGTCATTTTAAGAAATATCACTACATAACCTATCAGAATAAAAAAAGGACAATTTATTGAACTAACCCGGTTGCTTGGGTACCAGGATATAATCTGTAAATGCATTAGGGGATTTTGACAAGCTCAAATTTTAGTATGTGACGACTAAACAGAAGAAGAAACTTGACGTTCTATTAGACAGTTCAGCTAAATCTTCACTACTTGCTTTAACCTTTATAGCCTATGCAAGAGCGAGGTTCACAAATTAGATAGCAGTTTCATTATGCCCTTCAAATTTAAACCCTACTACCCTCATAAACAGAGTAAGAAGTTATTGCACAAGAGCTGAGTCAACTATTGTAGCAGGGCTAATCTGATTTCAAAGAAAACCTGGGCTCTCCTTCGTTTGTATTCAAAAATGATGGAACCCATAGGGTATTCATGGACTATGACCATTTAAATAGTATTACTATTAAGGACTCATACCCGTTCTACATAGCAATAGTGCTCTGAAACGCCTGGAGTGGCTTGTAGTACTTTTCAGTGATGAATCTGACAGTGGTTACTGGTTATAGAGCTCTCTAGAAGATCAGAAAAAGGGCGCCCTGATCAGTAGACAGTGGTTGTTTGAGTCCCTGAGGATACCACATTGGCTCTGAAATGCTGCTGCAACATTCCAGCATCCAATGGATCACTCTTTTGTTGAGCATAATTATTGATCATGCTGACATATCTTGACAAAGTCATTCATTAGGCCAAACATCTAAAGAGCATCTATAACACCTCTGAGAGATCTTTTCACATCTGTAAAAAGCCATCTTAGAAGCTAAAATGGAGCAAGTGCACTTTTATCAAGAGAAAACTAACGTTCCTTGGGATAAGATCAGCTTTAACGGAATAAAGCCTTAAGATGGGAAGGTGAATGTCAATGTGGCAATGGAACCATCAAGGAGCATGAGGAATATTCAAGTGTTCTACAGAATGGTGGTATTTAACTGGCAGTTTATGTCCCATTTTTCAGACTTGGCAACACCCCTCACAGACCTACTTACCAAGGAATTAATGTTTGAGTGGTGATGTAACAGGAGCATGCCTTTGTGGAGTTAAAGGGTAAATTGGTATAAGCGCCATTTTTGGCCTATCCTTACTTTAACAAAACATTATACCTCTATAATGACGCCAGTGACGTAGGACTTGGCGCAATCCTGGCACAATTAGATGAAGATGGAGTGGACAACATAAATAAATATTACTTAAAGTTGCTCAACAAAGAAGAAAATAGCTACACAGTCACCATGAAAGAGTTCTTGGAAGTTATCCGAGCAGTTAAACACTTCAGATTTTACATATATGAGGTACACTAAGAGGTAGTGGATCATAAATGCTCTTATGACTGCAGATCATGAAGGATACCGATGGACGACTTGCCCTCTGGTCTGTACTCCACCAAGGCTAAGATTTCAATAACATACATTGATCAGGAGCTAAACACCTAAAACTCTGATGGTCTATCATAGTTACCATTGTTACATTTGCATGAACCAGAGAGCAATCGACTTTATGATGTAATGGACTACCAGAAGAGACCTTTCAGTAAGAAACAGAGGAAGTCAAGAGCGTCCTGTGGTGATGTCTCAGAGACAGTTTGTGCGCTGATGGTAACCTACAATAGTAGATCTGAAACAAGTGGTACCCCTATTTGACCCAGTGAACACATGGAGTTGGTAATGGAGGCCATAAGCACATGGGCCATGTAAGTTTAAAAAACTCTGGTTTTCTTGTAATAGAGATTTTACTGGGAGCTTATATGATGAAGTGCACCGAGATTTAGAGTTGTGAATACCTTGTGCGAGTTTTCACCCACTGGAGAAGCGATTCAAGTTTATACCAATCCCCCTACAGCGCTCTTCAACAATGTCTCAATTGACATAATTATCAACTTCCAACTGCTTTCAGTGAACAAATTTTATCTTTATAATGATCGTCACTTCACCCAGTGGGTTGCGGCCTCCATGGTCAAGACATATACCATTAACTCCATCACACTTCCTTTACAATCAAGTTATCACAATAAACGTTGTTCTCAAAATTTACTTTCAGACAACAGCAAGAATTTTTTATCCAACTAGGTGGGAAAGTTAATGGATCTATTGGAAGTGAAGCAGCAGTTCACTATTCCCTACACTTCATCCTAAAATGGAATTAGTGAGCGAATCAATGGAACCCTAGGAGGGATTTGGTAGAAAGTGGCTTTAATTAAAAATTGAAATGAGATCAGTTGCTGCCCTCAGCATTGCCGGCTTAACAGTTAAGCCATCACTGAGTGATTGAGATGTCCCCTCTCAAAGCCCTATTTGGGCAAGAATCAGATCAGCCAACCTTCTCTGAAATGACCATTACAGCAGACTAAAAGAACTGCAGCCTGAAAGCTATAAGAAGGCTAGCTGATGAACCTATTCAAATTCAGGTCAGAAGCTTTAGACAATATTGAGGCGAGTATCCCTCAAAGTCAATAATTGAGTCAAAGATGAACTAAGCTAACAGAGTCTAACTTGGGGGACAAGGTTTTTCTCTATCATCTGCGTGGAACACACCCAGAGAAGTTACAGGCCACTTAAACTGGGCTAGCTTTGTTTTAATAAAAGGAGATAAATATTTCGTCTGTTAACAATACTAACATTGTGTTTAAAAATTTACATGACTGGTACAAGATATCATACCCCAGGTATCATCTAGAGAGGAAAAGCGTTGTGGATGATCCTGCGAGTAGATCAGCTTATCATTTCTCAACCTGTGGAATGAGTAGAGGTTACCCTCAAAAATGGTGGAGGTGCAGGCAACCTAGCTGTGGATGGGTTGAATGATCCACTTTTAGAGATTTGGGCGAACCAAATTATTTTTTGCCAACATCAGAGTGACTTCACGCGAAATAATTTTCGCCCTGACAATCAAAAAAATTATTTATTGAAGACAATGACGTCACCCAAAGTAAGTATGAAGAGCAACCCCCTTTTATACCTCTGGTGGTAAAAAATAACTTACAATATGCTGAAAATGAGGTGATCACTTGACAAAAGTGGCAATTGTAATGATTGAGGCTAAAGGTAAATTTTACCAAGTTCAAAATTCAATTGATTTCTTATTATTTCTTGAAAGCATTATGTGAGGAACCTTAAGGGAGTGCAATCGCTTGAATCTGAAGTTGACAAGCATATTACAAGATTTAGTAAATAATTAGTATCTGAAGAAGATACAGCCACCTACAGCCCAGAAGCGGGGATGAATCAAAAGGCCCTGGACATCCAGATTTAATGGGATCACCATGAGTAGGAGCTTGCAGAGACACCAATAAATTGAATGGACGAAGTCATGAAAGTACCATTAAGACGCTATCTAAATATGGGATCCTGAAGACTCCACATATTAATGCCAAGATTCCTTTTTTTACAACATGCATTTATTTACTATATTGAATTTTTCTAGAAGTATTAAGTACTTCACTTTTTAAAGTAATATAAAACATTTGAACAGAATCTAAGATTTTTAGTTTTTTCCATTTATGGTGGTTTAAGTGAACTTATTGCCAGTAGATAGTCTGAGATTATACACTTGAGCAGGATAAAGTAATATATATGAGCTCTGATATTACTGAACAAGGACACTCTAAATCGTGGATACCTTGGAGACAAGCTTCCAAGGGATTGGTTGGATTGACTTCCATTGATTCCATAGAGACAACATATAATGAACATGTCAAAGAGTGTCAACCAGGAAATCGCTAAGGGTGTGGGCAGTATAAAAAAATAATTGATGCTACAATGAGTAACATCAGATGTAATTTGCTTTAGGAGAATTATTGTGATCTAAGTAGAGGCTGTCTGATGCCTAATCTGCGCTTAGTACACCTCTGAGCAGCAAACCAATCTCACATGTTAAGTAGGCTGTGGTCAGCAAGTTGTCTTTGTAAAAATAAGTGGAGTACCCACCAATCAGATAAAATATGATGCTTTACCCATAAAAAATAAGCCTTGAGAAAATTTTTAAAGTGGAAGAAGCACAAGCAGCTGTTATTTTAAAACATTCTCTTAAAGATTTCCCGCTGATGACTTTGCAGAGCCCTGGACCTTTTCCCTGCTTTTAGTGAAGGATAAAGATGGGGACCCTCGCATGGTGATGGATCTTTATAGACTGAACTTGATCACATGGAAATACAATTACCCTTTCCCAGTATTTACAATTCCCTTTGGATTTAGCCAGCTCGCAGTTCTCCTCATTAATGGATTTAGCCAATGGGTACTGGAAGATTGACCTCACCCTAGAAGAATAAGCTAAATTCGCTCTCATTTCTTAAGAGGGAAGATTGACCTACCCAAATGCTGCAGGGGCTATGCAAAGCCCCTGCTACTTCCCAAAGAACTATTATGACATTCTTAGGGATCTAGAAAATGTCATGTGTCATTATAATAGACGATATTAACGTTTTTTATCCAACATTAAGCTCCCATCTCGACCTCCTACATCAAGTATTTGATAAAATCAAGAAGAGATCTTAAATTTGAATCTGCCAAAAGCACCTTTTTCATCATAAATTGTTTTTTAGGCTAAAAAGTAACTAAAGAGGGAATAAACCATTACTGAAATGGTTACAGCCATACATAAAATATCACCACCAAGTAGTCTGAGAGAAATACAGGGCTTATTGGGGATGGTGGGGTACTACTGAAAACTTAAACCCCACTTTTCTGAGCTTCCATAACCTATGGTTATCTATAACAAAAATCGCGCCGTTTCACTAGGAATTGTCACAACAGCATCCTTTGGTGCGCAAAGGATGGAGCTAACCAGAACTACCAAACTAATGCACCCCAGTTTATATAAGCCTTTTTTGCTTTTCAATGCCGCTAGAAATTTTTAGACTTTATTTGGCGCAATATATTTATAACAAAGTGGACCGCCATATCTTATACTTTACCAAGACTCAGTCAAAGTTGAAAACTATACCATCACTAAACAAGAAAGATTGTCCATGATCTTTTCTATCAAGCATTTACCTGCTTTATTATGAAGCACACATCACAGTAATATCTGACAACGCCTCCCTTTGTTGGATACAACAGGTGCATGAACCCGATGGAAGCCTGGCCTGGTGGGCCTCTTAATTACAAAAATTACTCTTTATCAATTGTGTTTTTCCAGACGCAGTATTTCAAATTTTAAAGCCTCTGCATTGACAGTCCTGACTAATTTTATTCTAAAAAGAACCGCTTATAAGATTTTCTTTCATTCTGACGTGTAGTAACTAGAAATCCCAGAAATCTAGAATGAAAGCTGGTGAAGAGCGACATATACATAAAAAACTGGTGGTATGTTGTATAAATTAGTGAAGAAGAAAAGACTTTATTAGCTTTCCCACTAATTGGACTGAAGTTGTTGTCAAGAGTCATAATTTCACCAAACATGTGGCGGTTTTGAAAACCCCACTTAAGGTTGAAAGCTTCATCATTTCTGTAA
This sequence comes from Massospora cicadina, assembly GCA_022478985.1. Lineage (NCBI taxonomy): Eukaryota > Fungi > Entomophthoromycota > Entomophthoromycetes > Entomophthorales > Entomophthoraceae > Massospora > Massospora cicadina. The sequence continues at coordinate 51,736 of JAKSZP010008364.1, forward strand.
AGGATCTTAAATTTAAATTAAAATTTTAAAGCCTGTATTACATCTTACCACAATGACAATAATAGCCTAAAATTTCAGCACCAGATAGTTGTTCATTTAACCCCTTTCCATATGGAAATTATTGACGCTATAGGTTCATAGTCCACATGGTTCAATGGCCATTGATCTGTAATATTAGCTTCGAACAACCTCACCAGATGGAATGAAGCTGTATCCATCACCACGTCTGCCACCCATGTAACCACCTTAATCTTAAATCAACATCTTTTCATGTAATATGGTAGCCTGATGGTACTCTTATCTTATAATAATCAGAATTTACTACAGAGGTGTTTAAAGAAATACTACTCTATCTAGAACCCATCAAGCTTTTTTAGCAACTTATAACCCTATCCCAATTGGACCTGTAAAGAGGGTTAATAGCACAAGCTTTTTCTCTCTTTCAAATCTGGCTTTTAAGAATCTTAGGGTGGAACCATTTTCTTCAAAGTGTTTTGCTTGCTTATTGAGCCAGCTACTACTTAATAATAAAGAAGAATCATTTTGAGGCACTTTATGGTATTAAACCCTCTTTACAACCAGCCTCAACTCATTTATCATAAGAAACTCCCAATGCCTCTGATTTCACCGTAAGAGCTCTAACAAAATATTTTCTGATTGCAATCTTTAGCCATTGATCCTTTGGTACATACCACAACCCAAAGATTAGTCAAAGCAGCTTATGTTGTCCCTATCAGCTGTTGTATCAACCCTGAGACTTAGTGATGTTATGCCACCATAACCCTGGGGGCAAAACTAACAATCTTACTACCTTATGGTCTGCGCCTTACTGTGAAAACAGTATTGATCCATTTGTTGCATTTTTATTTGGATTCAGATTTTCTAAATCTGAATAAATTTCATTTGAAAGGAATTTTGGTGTTTGTTGGGTTTGGGTGCTGGGTTGTGCATCTTCTAGATTATTAATTAGGCTCTTATGAGCTAAATCAATGGTTGGGCGAGGCCCCAGAAGAGCGACTTTTAAGGTCAAGCCCACACAATTCTGAACTTCATTCAGAATTGTATCTCTGGTTTCCAACTCTCACATGGGTTTCTCTGATGGCCTCAGGGCCTCCCTTACCTTATCTTGCCTGATGTTCTGCGCAAAACAAGTTTTTGTCACGTTAACAAAACTTGGGATTTTTGGGGCTTTATCTCCCCCAAAAATCCTGTCTTTTACTTGGTGTTTGTGGCAACAGATTATTGGGATCCTGTTTATTTGCAACACTTTATTTGATAATTTTAAATAAGGGTAATTATGGGTTTTGCAATATCACATCCTTATTCATCTTTTCCTCACTTTGAATGTCCTTAATTCTGAGGTTTACTACCTTGAGAGTTCAGCTCACAGTGGACATTTGGCATCAATTGTGTTGAACCTAAGGTAAGATGGCGATTGGAAACTGAGACATTTCTGACCGTTAAATTATTCCAAGCCTCATATGCTGCCAGCACGCAACAGGAACCCCAGTTTGGCTGACCTCAGTGGTCACATCAGGTCTCAGTTGTCAAGTAACCAGCACTGGAGGGAGCCAGTGAAAGATGGCCGACCCTGGACATTGTGCAATTGTTGGCACAAAATTTTGGTGGGGCCTCCCCCCACCAGGGATTTGGTTAGCACCGAGGAGACCTGGCCCAGAAGGGCTCACACACCAATGGACAGTCTATCTGGAAAGGGGACAGCAAACCAGCCGCTCTGGACTGCATGCCCTTTCTGCGCTTCAGTTGGAGATAGCGCCTTCAAGGTTGGGATAAAAAAACCATCACCAACTGGGGTGTGGGAGGGGGAGCACACCACAGCCAAGCGCTTGGCATGCTTCCTCGTGCCAGGTGGTATGATTTCAGCAGCCCAGTCTCAATTTGCTCTCACCGTTTATCTTTTTTCTGTGAGGGCCCATAATTTCCCTGGCTAATTTCCCAGGACTCAAGGCAACTCGCCCCAGGAAGCCCTTGTGGTGACGGCCTCCAACTGCAGGGCTCCTCTTTTGGGAGGGGCCCTTCTTTAGTGGGGATGATGTAACAAACAGTATTAATCCGTTTGTTATAAATTTCAGATGATATTTTTAGAATCCGCCATGAAGTTCGCACAGGTCAAACCCACCAAACAACTGAAAGATGATGTGAGGATTGTCAGTCCTTTGGACACACTTGAAAATAAACTTAAAATAGGAGCAATCGCCCCAACGATTCTTTATTTAATTTTATAAATACAGCCCTTTTGATGTTCCACTCACTATACTATTAACAACCTACCCTTCTCATTCGCCTATCTCACTTATATATAGCAGCTTCAGATGATACCACTCTCATAGCTTAGACTATTATATTCCGCCAATTCTCCTCAATTTCAGCTTGTTATTCTTTAGCTCTCTATCGCCCTAATTGGAGATGATTTAATTCATATTTATCAAATCTCAACATCACTCTATCACCTTATTTTAAAGGCGATCCAATAATAACCCATTATATCCCAATATCACCTCATCTCGAGGCACTCAAATAACTGTAACTGATATTGTGTTTGGTGGATTCTTTCCAATCCGCCCTAGCTGTTCTAAGCTTATCATTCAATCATTTTGGAATTGCGACATTATCCACTCTTTGACTGGATGATAAGGCTCCTATTGCTTATATGGTTTGAGGAACTTTTCATGCGATTGGTTAATGATCTGACCACTTGCAGGGTCCTTGATGGTATTAGCGTTGACCCCAGTTTTCTTTAACTTTGAACGGACCAATATATAATATTGATCAGCTTGTGTTTCCGCCTGAACCCATGTTGGTTATGGAAGAGAACCATATCGCCCTCTTTGAACTGCGCCAACTCACTACAACTTACATGATTGACAGCCTGATTCCTGATCTTCTTGGCTAAGCTGAAGGAATATGCTTCAGGTTGCAATTTGATCAGAGTGTTCGCAGGGTTAGTCAAATAGTGGTAGGGTTCCATTCCGCCAGAGTCTTCTACACATATATAAAGTAATGCTGGAAGAGCAGGGTGTCAGCCATATAGTAGTTGGAAGGGGCTCTTCCCCGTGGCAGAATGGTAACTAATGTTATAGGCAAACACTGCAGTGGAAAGGAGGGAGCTCCAATCAGAAGGTCAATCCATTACTAAGTTTTTTAGTCTGTTCACCAAAGTCCCATTCACCCGTTCAACCATGCCATTGGACTCAGGGTGATATGGAGTCGTCAGAACCCCAAAGATACCCATAAGCTCATTCTTTTTGGGGAGGGTGTGCAAGGTGAAGTTGGTTCCATTATCAGTGAGAATGAACTGAGGGCAGTCATGTCGCTGAATAATGCATTCCATTACAAACTGGCCACTGTGACCGCCCCAGATCCCGTATCGCCTGTGCTTCAACCCACTGGGTCAAGTGGTCAATAGCCACCAGAATGTACCTACACCAGTTAGCTCCTGTTGGCATGGAACCAACGACATCAAGGGAAACTGTATGCCAAGAAAAATGTGGTTTTACTACCTGGTACAAAGACTCACAGCGGAATGACTTCTCCACTTGGCACTCATGGCAACAGGAAATGATTTTGAGCACATCAAAGCTCATGCTTTCCCAATAGCACCAATGACGCAACAACTCCATTATCTTGCGCACCCCACCATGTCCAACTGACTTGTGGGCGCTCATAATAATTTCTGGCCATGCAGAGGGTCACAGAAAATTCACCATAGAATTGCCAATCCACTTGTACAGTTCCCCATTCTGTTGGAATGTATTTGTTCACATCTCATTCAATGCTTTGATTAATTGGGGTGGTTTGTTGTTATATTTTCCGCTGAGCATCTTATCATACATCACATCACTGAGGTCCGTATCATGGCAACAGTTGGCAATTGAAATAAACAGTCAGCGTTCTGATGCTTTACTCCTGGGCGGTGATGGATATCAAAGTCATAAGCCTGCAGCTTAAGAGCCCATTGAGCCAAACGCCCTTCAGGCTCTTTGAGGTTCTACAACCAGCGTAATGATGCGTGATCTGTTATGACTATAAACTTTACCTCATGCAAGTAGACTCTAAATTGCTTATGTGTAGATCACTACTAAGCACTCCATCTCAATCATAGTATAATTACGCTCATGGCAGTTCAGACTTCAACTGAAGTATGCTATGAGATGCTCCTCTCCCTCGTCATCTTTCTGAGAAATTATCACCCCAACAGCGGAATGGGACGCATTTATCTGAACAATAAACGCCCTATTAAGGTTCAGATAGTGTAACACCTTTGCACTGGTTAGCACCGTACAAAGTGCATTGAAGTCGTATTGATAACATTCCATCCATTTGATCACAGCATCATTTTTTACAGCTCAAATAGAGGCCCCCCAATACAGCTAAAGTTAGGGTGAAGCACCAGTAGTAACCAACCATTCCTGACAATACCTGTATGTCACATTTACTATTAGGTGTAGTCATTTTACGGATGGCCTCCACCTTAGCTGGCTGTGGTTTAAGCCCCTTAGAGTCTATCACAAACCCCAGATTTTCCAACTGATCTTTGAAGAATTTACATTTTCAAGGCTTAACTTTGATGTTCGCCTCAGCATCCTGGTGAAAAACTGCTTCTAAAGGATTGAGGTGCTCTGAAAAGGTTTGAGAGAAAACATTAATATCATCAAGGTATATAAGGATGCATGACAGCTTCAAGTCATCAAGAATAGTATCCATAGCTCGCTGAAACGTAGCGGGGCGTTAAACAGCCCTTGAGGCATCCAAGTTGTTAGAAAAAGGCCTTTGGATTAATTACAGCACATTTTTCCTGTTCTGCCATTGAAAGCTCAATTTGCCAGTAGCCTGATATCAAGTCCATCGCTAAAAAATAATGGGCTTCCCTAACTGATCCAAAGCATCATCAATCCTTGGCAAGGGGTACAAGTCCTTTTTTGTAATACTATTAAGCTTCCGGTAGTCTATTACTATGCAGTTGGTGCCATCATTCTTATTACAATCAGAACGGGCGAAGCCCATGGACTCTTGGACAGTTTGAGCATCCCTTGCTCCAGCAACTTGTCAATTTCCTCAGTGACAATGTCTTCCACTGCCCTCAATTGGCGGATTGGCTGAGACCTTATGGGGGGATGATCTCCTGTGTCCACTCAATGGACCACCCCCTGAGCAACCCTAAGTTGTGATTGTCCGCAGCATAAATCTCCTTTTACTTATAAAATAAAGCTATTGCTTGGTCTTTTTGTTCTTCTGATGGCCCTATAAATTACTCCGCTGTACCACAGTCATTACACCAGCCATTACCTTGACTGATAGACCAAAATTATCTAAAAAACCAAAATTATGAACCTGAAGAACCTCTTCTATTGTAGTCAAATGTAAATATGTTACTATTTGGTGTCTCCGGATTTGCCTTGGTTCATTCTGGAGGTTTGCTCACAAAACCTTAATCTCTCCATGGCCTGGAAGTATAATCCCTGGAGCCACATGAGGCTCAAACTGTGTTTGACAATAGAGCCCAACTACTTTCCCATATAGCCCAACAGGTACTTCCATCTCTAACTTGGTGATCACTAAAACTTGACGTCCAGAAGTATATATATGGGCCCTGCAGCTCGGAGAGGTATCCCTTGATATTCATATATCTGCTGGAGGAGGGCCTGGGTCTTTATCTTTAGTTGATTAGCGAACTGGCTTACCCTGTCATTATATGCAAGATTGATATGGCTCATGTGCACTGGATTCTTCAGTACTCCACTAGAGATGAAGTATATTGGGATCCGCTGTCCCAAAATGGCAAGGGTATCCTCCGTCATATTAATGACAGTCCCAAAATGTAGCAGGAAAGCGGTTTCAATTAGCAAGTTGTAGTTTTTGTTTGGTAGCACAATCGCCAGTGCTACGATAATAATGGACCCAAAGTAAAGAAGTAGCACACTGTAAGCTCCCTCAGAGATGGTGCTTTCTGTACCAGCAGTTCCATACACCATTTGATAGTCCACATTAGGCTTTAACGTCAACTTTGCCATCAACTTAGTGGAAACTATGTTGATTGGAGCACCAGTATGTATTATAGCTCGAACTCTATTCTTCACTACAAAAATATCACAGTATGCACAATCGGAATAGGAAGAATATTGACTGTTTAATACGTGGACATTTACAGGATCTCGTTTTTCAAGAAAACTCATTATCCCCTCACCAACTTTGGGATATTCTTTGACAATGGCGTTTACTGGCAGGGCAATGTTTACTCCTTTCAGAGTTGGCGCATCTGCGGTAGAATCTGGCTTCTCTGAGGAAACTTGATCAAGCATTTGACAGGCATATGACTTTGGTTACTCTGAAGATCCTTCATCTGACGCGGCCTTGGCTTGAGCTCATGTCACTATGTTCACTCCTCCAACTGACTGCTGGTATAAAATTCCGTCATCAAACTGAGGGACTTCTGCGGGATATACTACTATTTATTCAGAGACATTTTGGTTTAGATTCGTGGAGGTAGAGATTCTTATCTCTATTCTGCTCCATCTTTTCCCTGGTAGTATTGATCTTGATGTACGTAGTGCACACGGCGGTTATGGTAGAATTATGCCAAATGACCAGGGTGGCCACATTCATAACAGCTAAGCTCATAAGAGCCAGGTCGTTGATTTCCATAGGAGGGTTCGATTGGAAAGTTTGGGGTCATTTGGCATATTTAAGCCCTGGTTGGTAAGATTATTGCTGACATTCAGCGTAACTAGGTCCTGGTCAGTAGCTAGGTTGCTGACGGTTTCATAACTAGCCCCTGGACAATGATCAAACTGTTGAGTATAATTTGGCTGAGGACGAGGCGCAGAGTTATAGTAAGGTCAAGGGTTGCTAGGCTGAACGTGAGTTGGATGAAAGTATTCTACTGAATAAGAGGGTACATTAGAGGTGGTAGTCTTACATTCCATATTTGGCGGCAAAAAGTTAGGAGACAAGCGACAAAAAAACCTTTTTGGTTTTGAGCAGGGGAAAGCCATCATCCAGAAGCAGCGAAATGGCATTGTGAAGCTCTCAGTATGGATTCACCGCAGAGGTCATGACAATGCACACGTCGTCTTCCACTAAGTATCCTGCCCCTATCAGCATGTGAGCTTCCATCATAAATTGATCAGCGACTCCAGGAGAGTCTTGTTTCAGCAGAATCCAATCGCTAAGAATTCCGCTTTCTGCTGTGACATCTTTGAGGTACCCCCAAACAGGCGAAGCGTGGTATCTTTTACATCCTTATAAGTAACAGAGCTACTTGGGAGGTAACAGGTGACTTGATTAGCACTCCGAACATCCAAGGCTGATATCAACAGTTTAGCCTTCCATCTATCAGATGCAACTTCCACCTCAAACACAAACCGTTTGAAAAAGCCATGGATATTCCCATTTTGATCAAACAGAGGTAATTTCTTGATATTAGCCTCCTCATCCCGTTCACAGCTTTTTGGGCCATACTGAAGAACAGGTTGGGATCCAAAAGCAGTTTCCAGATGAGAAGCTGGACCAGCAGAAGTTGGGATGTCCGCCACTTTGGGGGTAGCATGGCCTTCTGCTGTGGGCAGCACCGCCATTACTTGAGGGAATTGGCGCTCCAACTCATATTCATATCCAGTACTACCATCATGGGTGTAGTAGGTCCGACCAGCATCATATTTTTCCTTGTATGGTGCCCCATTGTTGTTCATCTTCTTATCAGTGAGAAGAGTGAGAAGCACTAGTCAATTACCACTCTGCGCACTGCAGCCATTCAGTAGTATCATCCTACCGGTTGACAAGTTCCATGTTTTGTTGTCTCAGAATTTGCATTAGGCTAAACGTGCTATCAAGCTGGTACATGAAAGCATCCATTCTTGAAGAAGTTCATCCTGTTTTTGGGCACTGCTTCTAAGGTGAGTTTGAGTTCCTCATAATCAGCTGGTGCGGTGTTTTGTGAAGATTCCCCAGCTACACAGGCGGTATAAGACATAGCTGGCGACTGGAGATTAGGAGTACTTTGTGGTTGATGAATGGGCCGCCTTTAGTGATCACCACTGTTATAAGTTTGGACAATATTGTTTGAATCTGCCATATTGTTTGCACAGGTCGAACCCACTGAACAACAGACAGATGATGTGGGGATTGTCAGTCCTTTGGACACACTTGAAAATATACTTAAAAATAGGAGCAATTGCCACAATTGATTCTAAATTTATTTTTAATAACTACAGCGACCTTTTGCTGTCTCATTCTTCTCTACTATTAACAACCTACCTCTCTCAATCGCCCATCTCACTTATATACAGCGGCTTCAGGCAATACTGCTCTCATACCTTGGACTATTCTATACCGCCAATTCTCCTCAATTTCAGCTTGTTATTCTTTAGCTCTCTATCGCCCTAATTGGAGGTGATTCAATTTATTTTTTCATATGTCACCATCGCCTTATAGCCTTATCACCTTATTTTAGAGGTGATCCAATAATAACCCATTATATCCCAATATCGCCTCATCTTGAGGCACTCAAATAATTGTAACTGTTATCATGTTCTGTAGATTCTTTCCAATCCAGCCCTAGCTGTTTCTAAGATTATCATACAGTCATATTGGAGTTGTGATACCATTCATTGCATTTTGATTTGGGTTTGGATTTTCTGAATCTGAATATATTCATTTGAAAGGATTTTTGGTGTTTGTTGGGTTTGGGTGCTGGGTTGTGCCTCGTCTAAAATATTAATTAGTGCTTTGTGAGCTTAATCAATGGTTTGGGCGAGGCCCCAGAAGGGCGACTTTTAAGGTCAAGCCCAGACAATTCCAAACTTCATTCAGAATTATCTCTCTTGTTTCCTACTCTCACGTGGGTTTCTCTGATGGCCTCCTGACCTCCCTTGCCTTATCTTAACTGATGATCTGCGCACAACAAGTTTTTGTTACGTTAACAAAACTTGGGAATTTGGGGCTTTATCTCCCTCAAAAATCCTGTTTTTTACTTGGTGTTTGTGGTAACAAATTATTGGGATCCTGTTCATTTTCAACAATTTGTTCAATAAATAAAAAATAAGGTTAATTACGTGTTTTGCAATCTCACGCCCTTATATATCTTTTCCTCACTTTAAATGTCCCTAATTATGAGGTTTACTACCTTGAGAGTCCTGTTCACAATTGACATTTTCCAACAATTGAGTTGAACCTAAGGTAAGATGGCGATTGGAAACTGGGACATTTCTGATCGTTACACTTACAAGGTCCTACTTAAACTAGGCTTTAATATCCATTGTTAGTTTTGAGAAGAACATAGTTATTAGCTGGATACCGAGATGATTACTCAGAGCTTTCATACCAAGGACAGGATGTTGAATGGGGCTTTTCCAGGGCATAAACCTTGGCTGGAGTCAATTATTAATTTTCAAGTTAATCCACACCTCTTTCATTACTTATTAGACAAAAAAAGTTGCTTAAAGCCAACTCCTGAAATAAAGGGTAAAGTAGGGAGAGATCTGGAATCACCTAAGCTCAAACCTTTAAAGAGATCTCCATGTAGTGACAAAAAACAAATAAAGACAAAACAGATTGTCATATACTCCTTCAATTCCTTAAGCATGGGGAAATCCTTAATTCTATCTAACCGAGGTAAGCCGACCAGGGGATGGACATTACCAAATATACATAAAACTAAGGAAATAACTGACAAATATAAAATTGGGCACCCCAGGGTACTCAAGTTACCCCTGTTGCCAGAGGGACTGCTAGGTATGGGGGGTTGGTGCACTACTCTGAGGGAATTTCCCCTGCTATGAAGCAGGAGTGAAGGAAAGGGTCTGTGTTGAGAAATCAGATTAGGAACCATGATTCTATGAGCGCTTTTTGCCTTGGTCTCATATATCCATAGAGCCAGGCTTGGAAGTGCTTTAGTAAGTGGACATGGAATCTGTTAATAATCCTATGAATGTTTGGGACCGTGCCCTTGAACGCATCTAATGCAATTGTGTGGATTGTCCACATTACAATGGGTATTATTTGGGAGCGGAGGGTAGATGGGATTGGTGACTCGATCTGGAGCGCGAAGATGCTCTTTGATATTGAGAATTCCTGTTCATTTTGGATCTTAAGCAGGCGTGCGACTTCCAGCCATATAGCTTTGGTTGGGGGGCATGTTTCTAGGCGGTGATGTAGGGATCCCTCCCCTCCACATACTGCACATGTTTCATATAGGGAGTTGGAGCGGTCTGCCATCCTATAGGTCCTTCTCAGACAGCGCCAGGCGTTTGCTCTTATCCTCGGCTGTAGGAGTGGGTGGTGAGTCATTTTCCACATTGCCTTCTGTGTGGTTAAATCATAGGGAATGTCCAGCATATCTAGGTATTCTATCCTAGCTATGCTTGGGGTTGTTGCGAGCATATCTCTCTGGGGGTGTTTTTCTGGGTTTCTTAATTTGAAGTGGGGGCTGGGTCGTCCCCTTCCCTGTATAGTACCCATGTTCTCTATGGTCCATACCATATGGCGGATAGTTCAGAGGATATGTTTGAAATGAGGGGAGGTTCCATGTGGACCCGTTGCAGTAGGGTGCTTGGCAAGGTATGAAAGTAGTCCAGGTGGACTATGTGGGTTGGTTAATTTGAGCGCCTGTGCAAAGTTAGTCCTTGCTGCTCTGGACCAATGTTGTTGCGGGAGGTCTGGAGCGAGGTTTTTATATCCAGGTACCTAGGATGTGATTGGCATGGCTCTCAAAATCCATTAGTCCCATGTCTCCGCTTGATCATGGGCCAAATAGTGTTTCCATCCGTATAGGAGGGTGAGAGCCAGGCCACAGTCAGCCCTGGATAAGCGCGCGGATTGAGGTTATAAAGGTAGGTGATAAGGCTATCGCGTGGGACTGGTACCACAGTATTTGATGGATGAGCGAGTTAGCAACTGTAACTCTTCCTGTTAGTCCTGGGGTTCTTCCCTTGAGGGAGGCGATGCATTTGGATACCCATTGTTACAGGTTACTTTCCATTGTCTCATTAGCATATCCCCCTTATTCTAGCCAAATTCCAAGGTGTTGGACAGGAGTGGTAGTGGGAGGTGTTGCAAAGGGTAAAATGGTTGGGGTTTTTTTCGTGTGTTAGTATGAGGTTCTGATGTTGTGGCCCAATTGTTTGTGTATTTGCCTAAGAGGATGATTTCTGTTTTCCTTTTGTTAAACGATGCATTGATCACCTTGGAGTATTCCTCTATTGTACGTTCCAGCTGTTGGGCATCTTCATTGTTTGCTATACCTGCTACGCAGTCATCCGCAAAGGCCAGTATCTTGATTGTTGGTTGTCCTTGTGCAGTTATCCCCATGAGACGTGAGTCAGTTACTCGGAGGAGTGGGTCAAAGCTGAAATTTTATAGCAGTGGGCTGAGGGGATCCCCTTGTTTGAGCCCTCTGTGTGGTTTAATCTTGTTTGTTAGGAATCCAGGGCCGCATACAGCCATGGTTGCAGATTCTGTTAGGAGCATCGCCCATTTTATGAATCTTGGTGGGAGTTTGAAGGCATGTAGACATTATTTTAGGTATGACCAGCTAACAAAGTCATACGCCTTTTCCTGATCCAAGAATACCAGGGCACCAGTTGCTTTGGATTGGAAAATGTTTGCAACAGGGTGAATGTTGTTCCAGATTGAACGCCCTGGTAAAACCCAAACTGGTTGGGTGATAGGACGTCAGATGCAATTGCGCCTAATCTAGCTGCTACAATTTTTGTTGGAAATTTTTGTGTCAGTGTTGCAGAGTGCAATTGTGCGCCAGTAGTCCAGGTCCAACTTGTCACCCTTTTTATACAAGGTTATAATGTAGAATTCATGGCCTCCTGGTAATAGACGTGTTTCCAATAAGCTCTGGTTCATAGACACCAATAGGAGGGGGGCGATTTTTTGAAAATGTTTTTTGTAAAATTTGTAGGGTATCCCATCAGGCCCTGGGCATTTCCTACGTGGTGCACCGCGAATTGTTTCCTAAAGCTCCTCCCGTGTAATAAGAGATAGTATATTGTAATTCAGTGGTGTACTTTGTATCTTAGCAGTTTGTATAAATTCTTTAATTTTTTGTGAATCTGTTGGCATTTCATGATATAATTCGGTGTAATAGCGGTGTACTTCCACCTTGACCTCCTCAGGGTCAGTTGCCACAGTGCCATTGGTCTTGCAGACCTGTGTGCATGTGGGCTGGTTTCCGCAGGAGTGGAATTGGCAGAAAAAGTATGTCAAACAGGTTTCGCCTTCCTTTATGAACTTACCTTTGTTTGATACTTTAATTCTGTGTTGGTATTAGAAAATGAGATTGTTAACTTGGGCAGAAATTTCTGCCCATTTGTGTCCCCAGTTGGGGCTATAGCCAGATCTCGGGTTTATTTATTTCCAAGTGGTCTAGTTCTGCCAAGGTACGCTTGATTGTGGCCGTGTCCGCGGTATACTTACATGATGCAATATGTTGGGCTTTGTTGATTAAATCCTTTTTGAAATTTTCCCATGTTCCAATGAAATCTGAAGTGAATGGGGCTGTGAATTTTGGGTTTGTAGCCTTGTTTTCAACCCAGTCGAATATCTCAGGCAATTTTATAATTTCTGGGTGAAGCTTTCTCCAAGGCGACACCTGTGTATGGGATTGGGTTGGCGCTAATTGCACCATAACTTATCAGTGGTCAGAAAAACTGATCTTTTTTGTTATTGATTTGGAGATTCTTGAGCGGTGGGATTGCAGGATGAGGATGTGGTCAATGCGACTCATTGATATGAGCGCTCCCTCACATATGTTGGGCCACATCATGTGGGGAAGGAGTGGTGAACTGGGGGGAAGAGCATCCTGTAAGCCAAAAGATGCCTTCATTGTGTGGAATTCAATGTGTCCAGGTGGGTATCCCCTGAGATTAGGCCATCGATCCATATTGGGGTTATCCCAGAAGTTGAAATCGCTTAACATAACGGTATCTGGTGGGAGGGTGAGAGTAGGAATGTTTAAAAAAATTGTTTTCTCTCAGTTGCAGTTCACGGTGCATATATACATGCTATCAAAATTATTTCCCTTGGCATGTGATTGTTGCTACCAGGACTCAACCATGCAAGTGTGATGACGAATTTGTAATTTTAAATTTTTTGTTGTTTTGGATGATCACCCCACAATGAGACATCCATACTAATTGTGATGGTGCGACCCCGGTTGACCAGGATTCTTCTTCCCCTTGTAGACAGTGGGTTTCTTGGATGGCCAAGATGTCTATAAGATGTTTTTGTAGGAATTTCATTTTTTGGGCTTGGGACGTATGAGCCCTGGCTCCCGCGATGTTTAGTGTCCCTATTGACACTGAGGTGCCCGCGGCGCCTCAGGAGCAGTTGGAAGGACCCTCTGGCCCTATCCCACCATGGCTCATTTTGGCCATGCTCTGCATCTGTACTCCAACTATTTCACTGCCATTGTTGGTTCCCTTGATCTGACCAATGATTCAATGGAATTGCAGTTTTTTGCATTTGCATCTACTTTTCCTGCAAAGGTCTCATGTTGATTTGATGCGGATTGTTGATTGGATTTTATATTTTTGAGGTTTGACCTTGGTGAATTGTGCACCGCATTATCACCCAAATCGCAGTTGCATTGTTTCTCAATATGTGCATGAATGATGTCACTTTGTGACTCAGTCAGGTTACTGTGAAAATTTTTGACCTGGGCATATTGTTCTGATTAGTTAGTTTGGTGAATATCCGAAATATCCTCCCAAATTTGTATAGGGTTAATGGTGGACTCTGCATGTGCCGCCGCTTCAGCTGCTGCTCACTTGCGGGCTTTTTGTGCCACTTTAGTTTGTTTGCTTGTAACTGGGTCCACGATGGAGTATAGTCCATCTTCACCCCAGCGGAATGGGTGGTGACCGTCAGTCATTTTGGCGAAGTTTTCATCATCTTTGTCCATTGCTCTTCACAATAGTCATTTTCCATTAAGCCCTCTTTCACAGGGAATACATGTTCCTTTTGGCCCAGTGAGCCACAGTGGTTGCATATGGGTGGTGCGCGTTCCAGTGTAACTCAGAATGTGGCTGACTGGCCCCCATCTTTGAAGTGAAATTCTGCTGTGCAGGGAATTCTGGATAATTCCTCTTCCATTTTTGGGAAGGGATTGATTACAGCAATAGCTTTGCCCTTGCACAGGTTGGGCATCAGGCGAAATATTGTAATTTGAGTTGCAGAATTTCTCTGTAGGCCACGAGACCTTTGCGGAGCTCCTCCTTGATTACCTTATGAGGAAGGTTGGTGGGGAGCAAGTCAAAAGAGATGAACAAAGTTTCCACTTTGTTCCATCTGGTGCACGCAGTGCACACAATTTTTTTGCCCTCAGGGAGGGCAATTTCCACACAGACTTTTGCTGCGGCATCAGCTTCATCAGCTGTTATGAAACCAATATCAATCTAGCCGCAGCCATGTTGTTGGTGGCTACATACACCGCGTGAGGGAAAAGTGAGGGCTGTGCCTCACATGTTTTCTCCCACAGGGTCGGTGACTCATCCCCAAGTTAGAGTCTGATCCCATGTTCCACCTTTGATAAGGGTTAATTGAACTGAATGTACATATATTGCGCGTGCTTTACAGTGAATACCATAAACCCAGATGGTGTCTGAGTTTGCGATTTCTTTGCGGATTGGGTTCCTGGTCCCCCTCCAGGGCGTTCTTGCCCTTAGTTGCACCGTTAAGCGCACACTCGCTGCAACGCTCGCCCATGTTGTATTATTTTTATTCATAAAGTCACCCATCTTTCCTGTGTGTGATTATCCAAATTTGCTGTTCAAATCAAATCATAGTAACTAAAGTGATTGTTATAAGAAAGAAAAGCTTTGGGGAAATCCTTAACATTGGTTCAAAATGGATTATATCAGGCGTAAATACCCCAGTTCTCTATTAACCTTAGAAGCCACAAATTTAGCATCCATTGTTTTTGCGTATTTAATACAAATAACCTTTCTATTCATAGGACTCTACTAATGTTATTCATCAAGCCTTTGCCATCTCAATAGATCAGGTCTTTAATTTGTTTTAAGAAAATACTTATTTTATCAAAATAATCTAAAATATGTAAATTTGCTCAGCCCTGTAACTTAATAGTGCACAAAAAGGGCAATTTAATATCTAAGATTGTATTCATAGCCTTCAAGGGCATGGCTGTTTAAATTATTCCAGCATAGGATTCACTATGTGAAAGATAGGGAGAATATTGGTTGATTAACATCGTCCTCACCTCATATTAAGCTCATATATTATAAATAGTGCTCATGTTTTACCAAAATAACCTACTCGCTCAAGAAGGGGATGTTAAAAGAGATTGAACCACTTGCAAAAAGTCATTAGTTTTCATACAGGATGTGCCATCAAGAAAATTGGAAGAGCTTGTTCTTATATATGTGGGATTTTCTATTAGTTCTAAGCTTTTCATTTATGATAGATCCTTTTAATTATACATATGGAGCTGCTCCAGAGCACACTGGAACTCTTTCAACATCAGCAGACAATGAAGGCTAAGTTTACACCATTTACAATAAAACTAATATGGTGTTAGTAGCACTTTATAAAAGCAAAAATATTAAAGGCAAATTCTGTAAAAAGATTTAACTTATTGATATGACAATGGAAACATATTTAGTATTTAAGTATTTGGTGTACTTAAAGTAGGCCTGATTTTTTCTTTCATCAGAATTCTATATGACGATTGTGCATTTTGCTTTTTTTCAGGACCAGTGGAGTCCAATTCAATTGATCATCTTGTATCATCTAGGCTTCTTTTTTAGATTTTTATGAAACTCTATATTCTTGTGGTGCATGGCTGCTGGTCTATATGCTCCTAATGTTCTCATGACCTTCATGGCTCTTGTGGATACTTGGGTACATTGGTAGCATTGATTGATAAAGATTGCATAATCAATTTTGCTTCCCATTTTGGTGATATTTGCATCACTAGGCCTCATATGAACGGGGAAACTCTCTATGGATGGGTTTACAGCTATTCTCCTGTCATAAGCAGTTGAATAAAAATGTATAAAAGGGGGTTCCTATGAATCTTCATCTACAAAAGTTGTGCGCATAGTTGTCAGGATCAAAAAAACTTACATGTCCTCTGACGTCATGCTGATTAGATGTTTAATTATGTTGACAGTTATTGGATATCTAAAAGCCTCCATCATCAGGTATTTTAGGCTTCTCAAATTATTAAAATGGCATTTCAAATCAAATTAACAATTGCTGGCCATGTAAGTTAAGACTCAATCTTTGTTCTGATCATGTAATTCATTGGTACCATTACTAGTCATGTAAAGATGTGGGGTTTCTGAAGGGGTTTCTCATAGGGTAAGTAATTGAATTCTATAGTCGATCATGTTTCAACATCATGTTTCCTGGGTGGGAAATGATGTACCTGAAGGTGGGTTTTATGATTTGACGCGTCTTGGCTGTTCTCAATCAATCTTAGTGTTTAAGGATGTGAAAAACTTGCTGATGCGTAATAATTACCAGCATGTCCTCATGCATTTTTTTACCATTGTCACCTACTGCATTTAACCCCTTCAAAAGCTCTTCTCAACAAATTCTTGTTCATGTCTGTGAGTGTCTAGTGTATATATTGCAATATGAGTAGGGGCGCACAAGGCTTTTTAAGTAATACTTGGGTGAAAATAAGCAATGTTGAATTGTTTCACCTCTTATTTTGCTCCGCTTAATGAAGCATGATAAAGACATCTAGAGATATAGCCACAACATCCACTGAGATAACAAGTGGGTACCCTACATAGGTTAAGAGTTTTTGTTTGGGGTGTAATTATTATTGCATTGTCAAATTATTTCTAGAGATTTTAGGCTATTGAAGACTAATCTTAGTTAAAGAATAAAATAAAAAACTCACAATTAGCAGGGTGCTTGTATTTATACTGATGTGGAAAAGTAAGAGTTTGAGAATAACTATAAATAAATATATGAAAACTTTTAATCACATAGGCGTAAGGGTCAATCTAATCTTAATCCTTGGTATGATGTTCATAACGACCCTCATAGTTAGAATTATAGGCCCTCTCAACTGACATCTTGATTTGGAGGCTTTATATACTTTCCAAGGTGAGAATACTTCTCTAAAACCATTTTCTCAAGTCTATTCAGCTTCAAATTTTGGGTTTTTGGACAATTAACTTATTGATTCTTAAGCATCTTATGTATTAAGCTTATAGCTGATTCAGTTACATCAGGGTCCCGCGCTTAATGAGCAATTAATTGGGTTTCAATTGTCATTGTTAATACACCTGATCCTATTTGAAAAAATCGTCAGTTTTAGTCATGACGTGGGTGGGAGAAAAGTTGGTTTATTAATTGGGGTAGGCTCAATCTGGGTGCAGCGACCACCTAGAACTTGCCAAAGGGTGTGCTCCAAGTCCATTTTATTTACTAGAGGTGGTCTTGCGAATTAGAGCCCCTCTTTATATTTAAGGGTGTAGTTTCATGTATAGGTAAATTTTGTGGCTGGAGCCCATACAGAAAGGGCCCTTTAGTTTAAAAAAATGGTTTAACAAGGGACTTTATGGTGTAGCATCTTGGCTAATACAAAACTAAGTTGGCCACTTATTTCATTGGCTGAGCATAACTTCTTGTCAAAAACCAAGTGGTGTCAACTTTTGACATTGTAAGGCTCTTCTGTGTCAGGCATCCTAAAATACATAGAAAAGATTTTTATTCATTAGGTATACTTGATTACCAATGATAACATCCAGAGTCATCAATGCACTGTCTTATGAGATTGTGGATCAAGATCCTCTGGGAGATAGGTTGAGGATATTAGTTGACAAACATTATTCATGCTCCAAACATTAAGTTTAGGACTTGGTGCAACTGCCTTAACTAACCAAGTTGAGAGCATTGTTGTTGGGTCTATAATGTGGCGTTTGAGTTGAGGCTTACACCTTGTCTTCACACCAGTACTGATAAGTGTAATCATCACATTCTTTTGGTTAAAAAGTGGCTGCTGGGGACTCTCAGTGTGGATGTTCTACTAAGTCTCGCTTGTCTTGCATATTCCTGTCTCTTCTTCTTCATAGTACTTATCGTTGTGTTAAGAATATTAAGTTCACTGTAATAGGTTTTTGATCTTTTTAAAAGGGTTTTTATAAATGGGCGCTTGTAATGCGGTATCTCTGGGTAGTTTTTGTAGCATCACATCAGTGTAGTTAATATGGTGAGAACAGAGAGATAGTCAAATCTGGTAATGAAACAAATGATTATGGCCCCTTTTTAAATTTAATTTTAAATTTATTACAATGCATGCCAACCAGGGGATGGACATTACTGAAGCACAGAAAGCGACAAAAAAAACTGAATGAACTAAACTCTCAGACCAAAAGAAAATGACTGTTCAAAGAACAGGTGAAACATAACGATTAAGACACCAACCTACCAGTTGGGACGGCGCTGAGGCGCTCATCCTACCATGGCAGAAGGGGAGGGGGGATTGGGGGGCACATTCTCAGTCTCATGCTCCTCATTGGCGAGAGCATGGGCCAAGGAGGAGAGCAAAGGGGTGGGGTGATCAGCGACATAGGGAGCGAGGTCAGTAACAAGCAGCTGCTTGAAAAGATTATTGTACAACATTAAGTTGCTGATGTATTTGGAAATGGTGGCCTTCGCCTTAATGCGGAGGGCAGGGAGCTGGGACAGTGAAGCCACAGAGGCTCGGGTGACTCAAGAGTTAGCCTGCGAGGTGGAAACCAATCTCTGGATGGCATCATTAGCGTGCCTGTGGGCAATTTCAATGGTCATTTTTTGGTTTATGGATGTGGATGGCCTGAGGATGGGGGGCAGGAGTTCCAGGGCTAGCACTGCTACTGATGACTCAGCCAGTTCACGGATAGTGGTTACTTCAGGATGGGTGGCTGCTGTGACAGTGAGCTGGTGGTCCAAGCAGAACTCCACAGCATCCGG